>JAJMDZ010000011.1:0-31004 GCA_030573835.1 Tetrapisispora taiwanensis (nom. inval.)
AGGAAAACTTGGGATTACTGATAAATAATTTATATTTTATGTATTATATAGAACATAATAAAACAAGGAATTATACACCTGTAATACCACGCTACATCAATATGAATCAATCTATCACTAACAACCAAAATAATGTCACTCCAGCTGCTACTGTCAACAAGGAGGACACTATTAACTTAAATAACTATTCTAACAAATAGAAATATCTCGATTAATTCCGGTACTTACAAAATATACTCTATATTCCGTTTGTTTCAGCAGTATAGATCACAATTTCTGTTTCAACAGATAATATCTATTTGGTAATAGCTGTCATAACCTTCCATGTAAACAATATTGTTATACAATCCATATTAAGAAAGTTCGTAATTAATTTTCTCTCGGTAGCCAAGTTGGTTTAAGGCGCAAGACTGTAATGTGTTAACAAAGTAATCTTGAGATCGGGCGTTCGACTCGCCCCCGGGAGACTTTTTTTTTTTTAACTAATAATTTTCTTAATTAATATCGTAAGTAAAAGTAACTTTAAAGGTCACAAACACAAATATATACCATCGAATATATCATCAATAATCATTTTGCATAATAGTTGGACAATTACTATGTTTCAAGGTAATGAAGAGTCCTTCATCTTCATTCAAAAATCTCATAGCATGTCCTCGATAGAACAGTTGTGAGTCACGTGAATATCATTTGACAATTTAACATAACAATGAAATTTTAGATGCCTTGATCTTATAAATTGAACTCATCGATTAATTATAAAAATGTATACAAATACCTTTATACTTGAGTATATAAAGTTATTTGGCTCTCATATATTATTGGTATACGTACTGAATTTGTTTGATTTCAAGTATTAAATCACTGGATTACGGGTCATTATTGATCAAGAGATCAAGAACAAAAATTTGTATTTTTATAAAAAATTAATGAGTGAAACATTACAATCTTGGAAAACACGTTCTGCAAAGATTCAAATTCCTGAATCTGAATTACCGTCTTCAATACCACCTCAAGATGGGTTAACATTTAATGTTTGGTATAATAAATGGTCACAAGGTCAAACCGGTAATACTCGGTATGTGAACCCTTACAGACTAGAACCTTTATTGCATTCTGGTTTAACAAATGGTGATAAGACTAAGAATAAATTTTTTTGTCTTTATTTTGCTAAAGGTATGTGTTGTATAGGTAAAAAATGTGAATACAAACATCATATTCCTGAAGAAGAAGATTCGATTTTATTGTCAATGAATACAGATATATTAGATTGTTTTGGTAGAGAAAAATTTAGTGACTATAGAGATGATATGGGTGGTGTTGGTTCATTTAGAAAAAAAAATAAAACATTATACATTGGTGGTATAAATGGAGCATTAAATAATGAAATTTTAAAACCATCACAAATTGAAAATAGATTAAGATTTATGTTTACAAGATTAGGTGAAATTGAAAGAATACGGTATATTGAAAATAAGAATTGTGCATTTATAACCTATAAAAATCAAATCAATGCAGAGTTTGCAAAAGAATCAATGAGCAATCAAACATTACTAACAATGAATGATAAAAAATGGGGGGAAAGAAAAGAAGGTACTGGATTATTGGTGAAATGGGCAAATGATGATCCTGATCCAATTTCTAAGAAAAGAGAAGAACATAATGAAAAATTAGAGACTATTAAAATAATGAATGATTTAATTAAGAGAAAATACGATGAAATTGAAAAAAATGATGATGAAAAGAAAGATATTGAAAAAATTGAAAATAAATCAATATTTAGTGAAAATTTATTATCAAATTTGAAAAAACAGAAGAAAATAGTTAAACCATTAATAGAATACTCATCAAGTGAAGATGATATGTAATTTTTATTTAAAAACAATTTAGCATTAAGTATATTTTGTAATAAAAATTTTTAACGATTAGTTCATTGAAAAGTACTTATTTCTTCTCTGATCAGTACCATTTGAAATAATTTCAAACTTACTAAATATTAAATAAACTTATCTATTAACTGATTTTCAAATGATCTTTATTCATAGTTTAAATACAAATCTTGGCATTCAATCTTATAAGTTTCAACATTGATATTGTTCATTAGTTTATTAATTTGATTATTCATTGAACTATTCATCTTAAGCCATCGGAGTTAATCTATTAAACGCGATTCCTTTTTAGGAACACAAAATTATGGGAATTCTATTATGTAAAAAGTTAAAAAAGAAAGTGGAGTTTCAATAATGAAAGTATGAGTATTATTAATAGTCATACATTTTTTTTTAAATATAAAAAGAATATAAAAGAGAATATAAAAGAAAATATAAAAGGATAATATTATTCAAGGATTTAAAGAATATATAATAATTAAAGATTGTAAGAATACAAAGTTATAAAGGTATTGGTTTTATATCAATTTGACTTAGCCGGTGTATAAAAAAATAAAATTAAGGTATTAAATATACAATGAATGTTGCTGATTGTTCAGCTGGTAATAATCCTTTATTAGCATTAAATAAACAAACACAAAATGATAGTTCAATTTTAAATAAATTTAATTCAAATATTAATTATAATGATAATAATTTGAAAAATCAATTTAAATCAAATTTGAAAAATAATAATATTAATAATACAAAACAAAATTATATTAATAATTTTATTAATAAAAATAATTTAAATGAAAATTTCATTATTGGGAATGATTATAAAAATGATTTAAAATTTAATAATAATATAATTGAGAATAATAATGTGAACAATTTACAATTTAATGATTGGAAAAATGATTTTAATAAATTTAATACTAATAATATAAATCAAAATAAATTAAATGAAAATTTTAATAATAATTTAAATTTACAATTTCAACAAAATAAATTTAATTCAATTTCAAATATACCAAATAATTTTTTATTTAATAATAATATTAAACAAAATTTAAATGATCAAATTTTAAATAATGATAAAAATTGGGATGAAAAATTTAAAGAATTAGAAAATCAAGTCAATAATAATTTAAATTTAAATGATGATATAGAAAAAGAAGAAATCACTAATGAAGATGAAATTCATGTTGTAGAAGAAAATGTAGATGAAGAATACAAAAATGCATTTCAAGAAGCTTGGAATAGTATAAGTAAAGATGCAGAAGATTTATTACCTGATGGTTTGAATCCTGATGCATGGGAAAGTGAACATCAACATTATTTTCATAATAAATTAAATAAATCAAATGAATATGAATTTGAATCAAAAAATGAATTTTTAAATAATCCAAATGCTTATGAAATTGGTTGTATGCTAATGGAAAATGGTGCAAAATTAAGTGAAGCTGCACTATCATTTGAAGCTGCATTACAAGATGATCCAAATCATATTGATGCTTGGTTAAAATTAGGTTTAGTACAGACTCAAAATGAAAAAGAAGTACAAGGTATTTCTGCGTTAGAAAAATGTTTACAACTTGATCCTAAAAATTTGGATGCTATGAAAAATTTAGCAATCAGTTATATTAATGAAGGTTTTGACGTGAGTGCTTTTACAATGTTAAGTAGATGGATTGAAACAAAATATTACAATTTATTAACTTCAAATAATGGTATCGAAATGGCATTTGATCAAAATAGATATAAATTAAATGAAATTGTCACAAAACAATTTTTAGAAATCGCAAATAAATTGCCAAATGCTGATTCAGATGTACAATTAGGACTTGGATTATTATTTTATTCAAATAATGAATTTGAAAAAACAATTGATTGTTTTAAGACTGCATTAACGATCCATCCAGATGATGAATTAATGTGGAATCGTTTAGGTGCATCATTAGCAAATTCAAGTAGATGTGAAGAAGCAATACAGGCATATCATAAAGCATTACAATTAAAACCATCATTTGTCAGAGCACGTTATAATTTAGCAGTTTCGTCAATTAATATTGGTTGTTATAAAGAAGCAGCAGAACATTTATTAACTTCCCTTAAAATGCATGAAGTTGATGGATTAACAAACAATAATTCATTATTATTTAAAGAAAGTTCAATAAAGGGTAGTGATAATATATTAGAAACATTAAAAAGAACATTTATAGCGATGGGAAGACAAGATCTATTGGAACATATATATCCAGGAATGAAACTTGATTATTTCGAAACTGAATTTAATTTTTAATTAAAAATTAAAAAAAAAAAGTGTTAAGATAAAGAATATTATTTATCTTAATATATAAATATACGTTTAAAACAAAGCTAGAGTTTTAAAAATATTATTGCATTTATGAAATGAAAAACTAAGGTTATAAAACTATATTAACACACATAAATATATAAAGCATATTCATATATAAATAAATAACCCGAATAGTATCTAATAGTTTCATGCATTACATTTACATAATTTTAATAATATCTCTTATATCATATCATTTCGTTTTATATCATTTTATATAAATTTATGTCATCTATATTGGTTGTAATGGTTGTATTGGTTGATATCATTTGACTTATTATACAATTTATAGTCCGTAAGAAATGATTCCTCTTACAAACACGAACTTTTAAAAAAGAAAAAAACTGAAAAAAAAAACATGGATGTACGTAATGAAACTTTTTTTTTATTAAGAAACATTAAAATGATTTAAAAATAAATATAAATATATATTATAATTGTATTTAATATTTGGATTATAATTTATTTTGTGAGCTTTCAATTATAAGAGTTAAGATATTGGTTGAATCCGTATACCGTACATAAGGTTTTGTTTTAACGTCCAATTCGATATGTCATCAGGTAAGAATTATGAACTGCCGGTATCTCAAGAAGATCTCCGAGATGATGAATTAAAGACTTCTAAAAATAAATTTGATTCTCCTAATTTATTAATGAAAAGATCCTCTTTATTATTATCCAAATATAAGAAATTCATTACTTTGATTTTTATTATACTATTTTTAACATCATGGTTTAATGATTCAAATTCTTTCCCAAACAATGAATCTATTACACATGGTAAAAATTTACAAAACACAAATTCTTATCAATCATTACCAAATAATATAAATGTTAATAAATTTAGTTGGTGGAATCCAACTTCATGGTTTTGGAACCCTGAACCAAAAATTGTTATTATATTAGCTGCTAATGAAGGCGGTGGTGTCTTAAGATGGAAAACTGAACAAGATTGGTCTATTGAACATTTATCAATTGAAAACAAAAAAGCTTACGCTAAGAGACATGGTTACGGTTTGACAATCAAAGATTTAACTACTTTAAAAAGATATTCACACGAATTTAGAGAAGGTTGGCAAAAAGTTGATATTTTAAAACAAACTTTAAGAGAATTTCCAAATGCTGAATGGTTTTGGTGGCTAGATTTAGAAACATTAATTATGGAACCAAACTTTTCATTAGAAGAACATATTTTTTCAAGATTAGATTCTATTGCAGACCGTACATTAAATAGTTTCAATCCATTAAAGATTAAAGTTGATATTCCTTATGTTGATTACAAACATGATTTAAATCTACTGATAACACAAGATTGTGGTGGTTTCAATTTAGGTTCATTTTTAATAAGAAATAGTGAATGGTCAAAAGCATTATTAGACATATGGTTTGAACCAGTCATTTATGAACAAAAGCATATGGTTTGGGAACATAAAGAACAAGATGCTTTAGAAAGTTTATATGCATCCGAAGCTTGGATCCGTTCAGGTGTTGCATTCTTACCTTTAAGATCCATTAATGCATTTCCACCAGGTGCATGTTCTGAATTTAGTGATGATCCAAGATATTTTTACAAGCAAAGTGCCAAAGATTTTGTTGTCAACATGGCTGGCTGCAATTACGGTAGAGATTGTTGGGGAGAAATGAGTTATTACTTAAGATTAATGGAAAGAAGTAACGCCAAATGGTATACAAGAAACTTCTTTAAGATTTAATATCTCAAAGATACAAACAAACTCGAACAAAAAAAAAAAAGAAGGAAAATCTAAAACTTAACAAAGAACTGCATACATACCAGTACATATTTAAGATAATCATATATCATATAATATAATATAATAAATACAAAATATAAATTAATATCTTAGCAATTAATATTAGCATTATTCAAAAATTATTGATTTATAGTGTACAATTTACCCTTCCTTTATGTTAAACACCATTAAATTTCAATTTTCCAAAAAAAAAAAATAACAAAAAAAAAATAAAGCGTGTCGATGATTACGGAATTGAATTAATTTTACCTTTGAAATATAATTCTGGTTTTTAATAATAAAAATATGAAACAGAGGAGAAGTGACAATGGTGATCATAAGGAACATTAAGTTATAGTAGATTTAATAATAAAATAGTAAAACTTTAAAAATAAATCAATTTGGTTTTTAGAAACTTTTTTCATCTTTTCTTTGATAAGATAAAAAATAAATAAAGATAACAAATTTAATACAACAACAACAATAATAATTTAATACATATTATTATTAGTTTATTAACAATAAAATTGTAATATAGTCAAAATTAATAAATTTATATTGAGAAAATAGGCATCTTTTGTTAAAAGGTTATTAATATATATATATTTTAAAGATGGAGTTTTTCAATGATATGGATAATTTCAATGATAATGAAGGCGATGACTTCATAAGTTTATTCGAAAATTCTTCTTTACAACAAACTGGTGCGAATACAGACAATCTAATGAATGATAATAATGACTCGCCAATGTTCATGCAAAATGAACTAGATTTACAAGGTTCTCCAACTTTATCAAATGCAATGTCATTTAATAGTAACTCTGCTCAAAATGTTTTATCACCACATGATATTTTAACTAGAAATTCTGCATCTGTAACTTCTCTAAATCAGCAGGCAACTTCGATGTCACCACAACAAGTTTTCTCCCCAAATTCTGCACAAAATGTTGGTTTTAATAATAATTACCAAAACAATTTAAAAAACAGAAGTAATAATGATATGATAGGAAGTTTAGATAATAAAATATCTGCTGCTAATACTCCAGCAAGTACTTCTAGTATTGTACCACAAAATCTTTTGGCTAATAATACACCTACTCAATTATTACAAAATTATCAAGGTTCTGATAAAAATGAACGTACATCTATTGGCGGTAGTAATGTGAATCCTAATATGACAATGAATGTTCAATCACAACAACTACAACAACAACAACAAAATGTTAAAGCTGCAAAGGCTACAAAACCAACAAAGGCTACAAAATCTACAAAAAATACAAGAGCACCAAAGGACTCTAAGTCATCAAGATCATCAAAACAAAATAATTTAGTTTCGGGAAATTCAAATATGCCAACAAATATGAATAATATGAACATGTCAAATATGAATAACATGGGAAATATGAATAACATGGCTAACATGAATCCAAACAATTCGAATAACATGAACATGAATAACATGTCTTTGAATGATGTAAACATAAATATGAATAATATGAATAATAATAATGGCAATAATGGTAATAATATGACCAACATGGCTAATATGAACATGAATAACATGGGTAATATGAGCAATATGGCCAACTTGAATAACATGGGAAATATGGGTAACATGAATATGAACAATATGAATATGAATATGAACATGGGCAGCATGGGTAACAATATGAACAATAACATTAACAATAACATGAATAACAACATGAACAATAACAACAACAACAACAACAACAACAACAACAACATGAACATGAACAATATGAATATGAATAATATGAATGATATAAGCAATATGAACATGAATAATATGAACATGGCTAATATGAATATGAACGGCATGAACAATATGGGTAACATGAATGGTATGAACAATATGAACAATATGAACAACATGAACAACATGAACAACATGAATAATATGAACATGAATGGCATGAACAACATGAATTCAAATAATATTAACATGAATAACATGGGAAATATGAATAACATTGATATGTCAAGTATGGGTATGAATAATAATAATAACAACAACAATAGTAACCTTAATAACAGCAATAATAACAACATGAACAATAATAATATGAACATGGCGAATATGAATATGGCGAACATGAACATGGCAAACATGAACAACATGAATATGAACAATATGAGTAACATGAATCCAAACAATATTCAAAGCCCAACTGATGCTAGCATAAAAAATGGTTTATTAAATAATAACAATATTGCTATGTTAAACATGATGCAGAAAAAACAGCTAACGGAGCAATTACAAAAAACCCAAAGACAGAGACAAGCATCACAACAGTCAAAGAAAACCCAACCAAAGGATGTCCAAAAACCTCGCCAACAACAGAAGAAAGGTTCAAAACAATTACAAAAACAAGTTGAATCCCAAAGCAGTTCCCCAAGAAACATTAATACCATAAATCCAAATTTTCCCTCAGTGAATAATACAGACCCTCAAAAAGGTATGAATCAATCGGCACAAAATTCTCCAAGAACACCTGCTTCTGGTTTACAATTACAATCTGTTTTACAAAGTTTACCAAGTGAGCTACAAAGAAGAATCTCAACCGAAATTAATAACAAACAATATGAACTTTTCACAAAATCTGTTATTGAAAATTGTAAAAGAAGCAACATTATGTTACAATCAATTCCTGAAATTCAAGGTAAAAAGATTAATTTATTTGTATTGTATATGTTGGTTCAAAGATTTGGAGGTGGTGACCAGGTATCGCGTAACCAACAATGGTCTGTTATCGCTCAAAGATTACAAATAACTGATACTGAAAAATTAGCTAGTCTATATTATCAGATATTAGTGCCTTATGAAAAATATACTACTACTCCAGCTGGTCAAAAGGAATCTCAAGCTAAGAAATTATTTTTACAGCAATACTTAAGTGAAATCATCAAGAAAGTCCAATCATTTAATATGTTACAACAACAAAAACAACAACAGAGACAACAGCAAAATTCTCAACAACAACCACAACAACCACAATTGCAACAACAACAGCAGCAGCAACAATTACAGCAACAATTACAGCAACAATTACAACAACAGACACAAAGTAAACAACAGAATATTCAACAACAAAATGCCCCTGTTATGGGAGGACAACAGAATGATGTTATGATGACCCCTGGATCTAATTTTGGTACGAATACTGTGAATTTAAATCAATTACCTAAACCTGATGCACAAGCTGCGGGAAAGGTAAAAAAACCAAGAAAGCCAAGACAAAAGAAGAAAACCAAGAAAGAGTTAGAACAAGAAAAGAAAAAATCAGAAGAAGAACAAAAAGCTCTAGAAATTGCAAATAAAAAGTTACAAAGAGAACAGTTAGCAACAAAAGAAAAAGCTGAGCGTGCCCAAAATGCTTTAATCAAGAAGCAGTATGAAGAAGCTTTGTCTAAATTACCAAAGAAATATATTAGAACAGTTGCAAAGAATTATAAACCAATTTCAAGACCAATAATGAATTTGAATGGTGTCAATGTTGACCAAGTTGCTGAAATTGGTAATAAAATCAATTTAAATAAACCAATTTTTTTATATGTCCCAGAATTAGGTAAAGTCAATTTACGTGCTTTAACAACTGCTTTAGAATCTAGTAATTTAGGTGAAGTGAATACTGCCCTGAATACATTATTTGTTGTTAGTTCTGATACAAATCTAATTTTGTCTTTAGAAAAAAATGTTGATCTACTAGATGCCTTATGTAGTCTTGGTATTAATGCCATGCATTCATTAATGACCGATAAGGGCAAAGGAAGGGTTTCTCATACCAATACTGGCTTAAAAGACGAAAAACATAATATTTTTGAAATAGTTGATCTTGATGAGCCAAAAACTAAATCTAATAATAACATGAATTCAATTTTTGAACAATATGTTAAGGGAAATCCAAAGGAATCTGATATCAATATTGTTGTAGATTCTTTAACTGGTACTGATATTGAACAACTACCACCTGTCTTATCACCGGCTTTAACTCCAGAAAATGAGGATACTACCAACACTAGAGATTCAATATCGGACTCGATTGATAGCTTTAAATATAAAGATGTTGAAAAAATAACATATCTACCTACACCAGTTAGATTTTTATCTAACCAACAAATGGCTGAACCAGTTGCTATCGATTATATGAATTCTACGAGCAAAATTAAAGAAGAGACCGATTCTATATTTAGTAAAGTTAATGTAAAAGGGTTTGAAGATCCATCATTAATGTTATGTGATCAAATTTCTACTATCTCTATGATATTAAGAAACATTTCATTTTCAAAAATTAATGCCAAAAAGATGGTTAGAAATACATATTTGAAGAGATATTTTTCTGATTTAATGTGGATTTTAGTTACAAGTCCTGCTACATTTTTACACGCAAGAAAAGCCTTTAATCTTAAGAAAGATATAGTAGCAACATTTTCAAATATTTCTCATAAGTATAAATTACAAAATTCTACGGATACTGTTTTATTTATTATGATAGTATCAAGTTTTGGTATGTTAAAAAGAGGTGCAAAAGCCAAGGGATCTGATGCTTTAACATATGTTGAATATCCATTAGATGTAAGTAAATACCATTCATTTGGTGTTGATGCTATTGCAAAATTATTATCAGTTGAATCCCCAAATAGATTACTATTCAAACAAATTTTGTTAAATGATTTCCAAGACCTTAACCACACAAGAGATTTAGAAATAACTAAAAGGTTGTTAAGATTGTTTAATAACGGAGATAAGTATAGATTATTGAATGATGTTTTTTCATATTTAATTTCATCAATACCATTTTTACAAATTACCAATACACCTTCAATTTTAGAAAGTTCATCACCAATAATTTGCCAAAGTTTAACTGCAATTTTATGTATAGTTAAATCGTTTGAAAAGAAGACATTGAATAAGAATATGTATTATCAATGGATAACAGATGATGAAAACATTTTATCGAAATTAAAACAATTGAGTGAATTAGCATCTGCCTCTAGTATTACAATTGATCCAAGTTTAATATATTTAAAGCATATATTCATATCAGTTAGTTCATCGTCATTAGAATTGAGAAACATTTTATTAAGAAAATGCATTGATTATTATTCAGACAATAAAGATGAACAATCAAAGGTATACAAATCAATTGTAACAATACCTGGAGTGTTGACAACAGAAATGAAATCAACAATGATGTTAACCAACCCGTTAATTGATGTTAATATCACCAACAAGATTGCAGAAGAAGTTAATATTAGAAAAGAAATATTAACTGAAGCTACTAATCAATAAACCAAGAAAAAGCACAGTACATTCACACATTAATAGTTAAATATAAGTTATGTAAGAATATATATATATATATATTTATCAAGAAGAAATATCTGTTGTATCATTATAATAATGTATTATTTTTATTTTCATTTTTATCGCGTTTAATGAAATGAATAAAATCAGTATGACATAATTATTTAAAAGATGATTAAAATTAATAATAAAAATGTCCAATAATTCTTTTACTCAATTGAGCAAACCGAGAATTCAAAATTCTGTTCCCAAATTAGTAATTTTATGTCAATTGACGGATGTAAGTTTGTATGAATGAACTGCAAAAAACGTATAGACACATCTGTTATTGGAAAATAAATTCACTTATTTTTGTTAATTTTTTGATTTTTGATTTTTGTTTTTCGGTAAATTAATTTTTAATTTTAATAATTCCATTGATCCCGATATCGCATATTGAATTTCCCGAAGAATAGGAAGTAGAAAGTAGAAAGGATTGTATGAATTTGTATCCGAAATTAAAAATTATTTAAAAAATTAAAAAAAAACATAACAAAACAACAAACGTTTATGCGTGTTTCGTCTCTGATAATATTAAAAATGTCATTCACCATTCTATTCCGAAATGAGAAAATTTTTAAAATTGTACATATATTTTTGATAAAATTGTACATATAAATTAAATCAATTGACTTTTCATTTAAAAATTTTTCTATATGGGGTTTCTGTAAGATTCTTTCCTTTCTGTCACACGAATAAACGTGTTCCGAATGCAAAGGAATCTCTTTGTTAGATCCAATTGGATCTTGCATATGGCATTGCTTTTCTTTTTTTTATTTTATCCATTGAACCGATATTTTTCATTGTCTTAATGTACTAAGTTGAACAATGTATCTGTACATTTTGTACATTCAGAATCATACAATGTCCTTCAAGATTTTCAATATACATTTCATAGAACCGATAAACAGCAAAAAAAAAATACTCAGAAATGATGAATGTATTCATAACAAAATGACTTCCAGATCTGCACAAAAAAACACACAATACAATCAAACTATACAAGTATGTAATAGTATCATAATAAAAAGTTATGATAACTTTATATGCAGTAGATACCTATCTCCGAGAACGGCAATTTATTCCTACACACATACACTTTCTTTCTCTTTCTCTTTCTCTTTCTCTTTCTGATTATTAAAACAGTCATAAATATACATATTTATTCAATTATACGTATTTGTTATCTGGGACTGATGGAGCGTGTTTAGATCCAATTGGATCCAATTGGATCTAATTGACCAATACCTTCAGATCTGCAAAGAAACGTATACGTATCAACAAGTACAAATCAATAAGGACATATTACCAAAACATACCTTTATTATCTTTTATTCAATTTATCCTTTAAATGTCATTTGTTAAATTTTCTTTTACTAGCATATTCCCCAATTAGGAAATAGTTTAAAATAACATTATTTTTTAAAGTTGTTAAAAAACCCACAGTACAAATGGAAAAAACAATTTAATTAATTTTTTATTTTTGTATTTGTACATACTATTCCTGTATAAACCAGCGTACAAGCAACGCCCTTTTCCCAAAGAAGTACAAGAATGATACGAAGGGACTTTTTAAAGTTTTTTTTTCCCATTTTTCTCGCATTATAATGTTGTGTTTTGTACTGAGACAAACGTACAATGGACAACAACACAAAAAAACTTATTTTAAATTATTTGTACGTGTCATTATTAACTTAAAAATTTCTTTTAATATTTTTATTTTGTTTTAATTAATTAATTAATTTAATATGGTGTGGTTTTTAGTATTGTCCTTATTCTATTGCTTTATTTTCCCAACAATAAATTATTCCTTTCTAATATATTTCAACCGAAAAAATGTCAACCAACCAATTACATTAGATTTCTAATATTTGAAGACAATAGAACGTAATATAATGTACTAATTATCAAAAACACAGTTTATATTTATGTTCTTCCCTTAATGTTGCTCTATGAAGGGTACAATTAAAAATATGTCCTTATTTCAACATTAACCCAAAAAAAAAAAAAATCAGTGATGTAATAAATATTCATACATTGTTAAAAATCAATTGATCTTCAAATTTATGTTTATCATTGAATCGTAACATTATTTTAAATACATCGTGTTATATACCTTACTTTACAAGCACACGAACAAACTGATTTTCTAATTGTTACTTGATAACGATTATACACTTTACATACACGGGAACTTGTTATGACCCGTGAGATCTACATTCTAAGTCTACAAGTTAACTGTTAGATTTAATATACTTTTTGAAATCTTGTCATAAAACATTCTATTTGTTCTACGTACCATTATCTATGGGACCGTTCAAAGAACAGTATAAAAAATATTAACAAGCTAATAAAAAAAAGAGAATTTGATTATTTCACTCAACAATCCTTTACTCCATAACAAATATCTTCAAATATGTAGAGATTTTGCCTGTAAATTAACGTTCTACATATAATATTAGTAATATCATTAGTGATGTCATATTATTTGTAAGTGAAAATGTGCCTACAAACGTTGTTAAATCATGAAAATCATCAAATAATAAAATAATTGTGCACAAACAATAAAATAAAAATACAAATATCTTTTTGTTGAGGGTATTTTTTAAAATTTTTAAAATTTAATCTTTTTAATCTTTTTTCAAATTTAAATGGAAGAGTTGCCTATTGCAGAAACCCATCCGCGCAAGAGAGATATATATATGTAGAAGGACGAGATTCTTTTGTTCCGTTATAATATGTTTATAATTTTATCGTAGGGAACAAAAGTTGTGACAATCCAATGATATAATGGTTTACGTTTTAATTATAAAAAATATGTTTTTTAATAGAGAATGAGCTGAGCATTTGTATGTACTTTTTGTTCTTACTAATAATCTTCATAACACCTGGCCAATTACAACAAAAAACAACAAATATATATTTATTGTGTACGTCGAGTTTATAGAGTTTGGTTCAATTATAATTTTAACAAAACGTAGACATAACAAATACTTTTATATTAATTGGCAAACTAAAAAATTTCTTTTTTTTTTTATTTCTATTTTTTTCATGGTGGGATTTCTCTGTGAAAAAAAACAAAAAAAAACAAAAAAAACAAAAAAAACACACCAGCACACATACGATTCTGCAAGACCTCTCTCTAATGCCGATAAGATATATTTAGTAAATGTTATATGAAAATCAGAAGATCTCGCTACGTTGGTTTTTTTATTTTCATAGGGATCGTAGTAATGAACAATCTTATGATTCTTGAAGACGTGCGTGGAGGCTATACGCATAAATGCTAATTTTTTGTGTTTTTCAATTTTTCTTTTTTTGTTTTTTTTTTTGCTTTTGCTCTTACTGTTTGGTAATTGTATGTATGGCCGCCTGCCCAGGCGGCTCTCTTTTCTTTGTAGATCGAGATCTCGTTTTCCTTTTTCTTCGAACGGGTATTAGTTAGAAATTTACTTTTTCACACAGAAGCACACAAACTCAAGTGCAAACTCATATAAATTTATATATAAATGAATTTTTAATATACACGTACTCCCCATTTTCTGAGAAAATCAAAATACTTTCCCAAAAAAAGCAATAAAAGTATATTTTTTTTGGGAAAGTATTTTGATAATTTACAATTATTAAACTAAATAAATTTTTTGAAAAAATGTACATTTTTTTTTGCTCGGAACTTAACTCTTGATTTTTTAATATTAAAAAATATTATTTTTTTAATTTCGAAATTTTATAATAACAACGGTTATAATTCCAATATTCCATAATTCTTTATAACGGAATCCTACGGGTGTCTCTAATAGTGGTTTTCTTTTTATTGAATTGCTTTTTTTTATTTCTTTTTTTTTTATGTTGGTTTAGCTATTGTATATTATATCTTTTTCTAGGTGTGTTTATTTGTAAAATCGTCATTATTTATCTTTAATTATTAGATGTTATAATAATTTAAAAAGTATGGATTGGAAAATATACCAGAAGTTAATATGAAAAATTTCATTTTAATTCAATAGCAGCGATATTATTTCATTTTATTTGTTTTGTCAAGCAATTAACAATTGACAAAAATGAAAAAACAACAAATACTAAGAAAAATACTTTTTATAGCTTAAATTAATTTTAATTATATAATTCTTAAAAAAAATTTATACATATATAAAGAATTTCAAATTTTAATTGATTGGGAATTATATTTCTTTTTTTTTCTTTTAATTTCCATTATGAAATTTTTATTATTTTATTTAAGATCTTTTGGTATTTAAAGATTCAGAAACCCAAAAGGCAAAAAATAAAACATTACCAAAGTATCTGTATTTTGTTTCGTTTTTCTTCATTCTACAATATCCATTACAAATAACAAAAAATACAGAATAACAAATAATCAATAATAATTAATTCATTCAAATAAAATTTCACAAATGTTAACCGATTGTCAGATTAATAATTTCGTATTCGTCTCACAAATTGGTTCAGGTGCGTACGGTGTTGTCTTTAAAGCAATCGACATTACAACAGATAAATGTTATGCTATTAAATCGGTAATTAAACCTTCTTCTTTCAATCCAGTCAATTCTATCTCAGCTACTGGTAATTTGAAGAAAGGTAATGTACTATTAACACAACTTTATCATTATTTTAAAACTTTTCAAAATAAATTATTTCTACCAACAACCGAATTACAATCAATAAGAGATTTATCACAAGAGCAACTACAAGCTACTATTCCACATTACAGAGAGATAGCTTTACATTTAAAAGTTCAAGAACATGAAAATATCGTTACTATACATCAAGTACTAGAGTCTCCTCTAGCTACTTTCATAGTAATGGACTACTATCCAACAGATTTATTCACATCTATTGTTGAACGTCAACATTTCGCAAAAGATGGTCTATTGATTAAAAAAGTTTATTTACAATTATGTTCTGCATTACAACATTGTCATCAACTAGGTATTTACCATTGTGATATCAAACCGGAAAATATCTTATTAGATGAAGAAGATAATATCTATTTATGTGATTTTGGCCTAGCTACTACTTCTGATCATTTGGCTCCAAACGTTTGTGTTGGTAGTTCTTATTACATGGCTCCAGAAAGAGTACTTTGTGTAAATCCAAATGATGTATTCCCAACTTCAACTGGTGACGTATGGTCTATTGGTATTATATTAATCAATTTAGTTTGCATTAGAAATCCTTGGTCAAAGGCTCATCAAAATGATGAAAGAACTTTCTGTTATTTTACAAAAGATCCAACAATCTTGAAAAAAATTTTACCAATTTCTGATGAACTTTATAACTTACTTTCAAAAATTTTAAAAATTAACCCATACGAAAGAATAGATATCAACTCTTTAATGTATGAAGTTAGTCAAATAACTAGTTTCACAAAAGAAGGTTGGTTAAATAACGTCCCACCATTGTCTTCCGAACAATATAGAAAGTACATTTTTTCCAAAAGTAGCAACAACAGTGTCTTAAGTGAAAATGAAAAAGTTTCTGATCAGCAATCAGTTTCTTGTTTCAATAGTCCTTTCCAAGTTGCCTCTACAAGAACTACTAATCATATTGTATCTACCACAAATAAAATTGTCCCTTTAATGCCAGGCGAAGATGAAGATAATTATCAACATTATCCACCTCAAGTACCAAAACCAAGCCGCGTTTCTAGTCCTGCATCTAGCAGATCACATAGTAGCCAAAACACCACAAATGGAAATTATTTAGAAAATTCTGTCTATAACATTGGTGGTGTTAAAAATTTAGCTGCCAAATCTCCAGAACAAAATCAATATCATCCATTCTCGAACAGTTTACCTTATTTACAAATGAATTTAAGAACTGTCACTAACCAATCTACTGAAGGTTATTGGTAATGAGAATATTTAATATTATTATTGAAAAAGATATAAAATTTCCATGTTAATAATTATATTCATAAAAACAAAAACGATAGACGAACACTCATTTTTAAACATAACTTTTGCATATATGAATCCTTATATTATTTTTAAAATAATATAATAACTCGATTCATTCTTTTTTAACGATTTAAATTAATTTATTTTTTATATATAAAAAATACATATTATATAAGAACCTAAAAATAAAATTTAATTTTTAAAAAATATTCATTATTATTTAATCTTATTTACAGTAGAATATTAATTAATACAATTAAAGGGTAAACCCACATAAATTCGTAAATGGCATATATATATAATTTTAATTCAATGAAGATTTTTTAAATTTTCAATGTATTTTTATGAATCATATCAGTTACAGCTTCTAAAGTTTCTTTATTGATTTCTTCAAAAGTTTTATTATCTAAATATTGAATATGACAATTTTTTTCATCATCATTTGGTAATTCTAAATCATTAAATTGTGAATCTAACATATTTGCTTTCATGAAATGACCCTTTCTTTCTAATAATCTTTCTGAAATCAATTCTTTACTACCATATAATATAATAAAATAATAAATAGTATCAGGACAACTTTCTCTCATGAAATCTCTATATTTTTTCTTTAAACTTGAACATGTTACTATACATAAACCTTTATGTTTACTTGCACTCTCTGAGCTCTTTAATGCAACTTCTTTTAACCAACTCCATCTATCATCGTCAGTCAATGGATGACCATGTGCCATTTTTTCAATATTAACTTGTGGATGTAAAGAATCACCTTCAATATATTCAACACCTGAAAATTCTTCTTTACCTTTCATATCACGTAATAATACTTGAGCAATTGAAGTTTTACCGGTACCAGCAGTACCACCTAATACAATAACGTGTGAAACCATCCTTTTAATATCTTAACTATTAATTTTTTATTCTATATACTCCTTGGATATATCTAATATTCAATTGAATATGTTATATTGCAAGATTATATAGATTTATATATTATAATAATGTGTTTATCTATTGTGTATAAATATTGTTGAGATCAATTTTTTTCTTGACTCTACCCTTAGCATTTCACTAAAATCGGTATTACGTTTTTCTTTTTCATAGAGAAATTTTCACCATGAAAAAAATGAAAAATACACAGTAACTTTTCATTATACACAAGGATAAGTTCAATGAAATATGAAATATTATTCATATATAAATAATTAAATCTTACAATTAAATATTTAAAAAAAACAAACTATAAGTAGTCTAATTATTCACTGTAACTATGTATTAGATAAAATGGTGAGTTCAACAATAACTAAACTTACAATCGAAATACTTTTAAAAGTAATGAAATTAAATTTTTTCAAAGTTATTAAACTAAAACTATTGGTTAATAAAACTAAATTTCTTATTTCAACTTCATCATTATATAGTTTCTAAATATATTTCAACAATTATTTAATTATACAAATTAACTAATTTTATGAAAATTTGTAATTATGTGGGTGAAAGATCATTAAACCTTAACCAATAATTTCTTGGTATTAATTTTTTCAATGGTGAACTCTTTAAAATGTTCACCAGAGGGACTTAAAGATGGTCCGAAGACCGGACTACTAGTAAAATGTATGGTTTTCAAACCAAAATAATATATATAATTTTAATGTTATTTTAATATTATTTTAATATTCATTATTATATTTATATTTACAAAATATTTATCAAATCTATTATAATCTTTTATTAACAAGTAGTGAGTGTTATTCCCGGTTTTACCATCTACTTTTTGAAAACGTCTTAATTTTAGGTCTTTTAATGAAATTATTTTCATATGGATTCTTTCTTAATTTATCTAATTTTTCAAATATAATCATTTCAATCGTAGTCCTTAAATCTTTTGCAGTTGAAACATCAACAAAATAATTTGGATATCTATTTGATAACCAACAATACAATGTAATGATATTATATAATGATTCATAAAGTTCTAAATTATATTTTTCTAATGGAATATACGACGTCTTTACGTATTCAAATGGTAAATCATATGATAATATACTCTTTGTATTCCCATTAACAATTGTTTCACAAAAATATTTGAATGCGCTCTTAACAAGTTTGATGTCCTTAATTGGTGCATTGCTTAATCTCAGTTTTTCAGAAAATGGTATATCTTTGATATGTTCAAATAATTGAATTGCAATTGTTTTGTTACTTAAATCAGGTAATTGATAAATACTATTGGAATTATTTTCTAATTGATTTGAAATTAATTGAAGTATATCGGATAATGATGTTTCTGGTGCTAATAATGTCATGTATTTTGAACAAATTTCATCAGGTGGCCAAATTGTAGCTTTTTGTAAATACTCAATTGGTGCATTAATACCTTCTTTGATCGATGGTAATGTGTCTTGATCAAAGCAAGTGATCTTACCAATAGCTGTTTCTCCTGAACTTGATGAAGGTTTAAATCTACCGGCTCGGCCACCAATTTGTTTTATATTTGATGCTGACAATTCTGCAAGTGCTTTACCATTGTATTTTAAATTTGTGCTAAAGACAACCCTATCAATTGATAAATTTAATCCCATACCAATAGCATCAGATGCAACCAAAATATCATAAGTACCATCATTAAATAAATTTGCTTGTTGAACTCTTGTTTCTGGAGGTAATGAACCATAAATTACACCAACTTTTAAATTAGTTTCATTTTCAATCTGTAATTTTAAATCTAAAATCATTTTTTTAGAGAATGCAATAACACAATCACCTTTTTTTAAACTTTGAAATCTATTTTGTAATGGAGTATCTTCAACAATTAATTTTCCTAATCTATTATATTCATTAACTATTAAATTATCACCTGTAGATTCTACAATTTTCTTTATCAATGGTAAAACACTTTTTTCACCGCATAAATGCAACTCCTTAGCTCGAACACCAAGCACAGCATTAGTCCAAGCCCAGCCTCTATTATCATCAGCAAGCATTTGAATTTCATCTAATACAACTACATCAAAATGTTTATTTAACGATACCATTTCAATTGTACCCGATGTGATGCTTGCAGGTGTACCAATTTCATTCGTATCTTCAATGATTTCTTCGCCTGTTAGTAAATTACATCTTAGTCCTTCTTTTTTAAAACGATCATATACTTCTCTTGCTAAAAGTCGTAAAGGTCCTGCATAATAACCACTTTTAGCTTCTTTTAATTTTTGTAGAGCTCTATATGTTTTACCTGAGTTTGTTGGTCCCAGATGCATTATAATATTTCTTTTCATTTTTCTTGTTTCTGGAAACCATTCTACTGGGTTCATCATATGTGATATATTATCTCCATGTTCTAATGAATCAAATGAAGGAAGACATTTTGCAAGGACCTCTTTATCTAGTATTTGATCAAATGAATTTTTTATTAGATAATCCATTTTATCTAATTCTGTTATTGAATTGATCTCATTTTCTAATGGCTCTGTTTTACCTGTTATAAAAGAACTCCAAATTGTTTTATCAAAAGAGTCGACATGGTTTAATTTTGCTATTAGATTCAACGGAGAGAAATTAATAAACATGTCTGACATTCTTGGTTTATATAATGCGATTTCATTACTTAAATTTGTATTTTTTAACTGTTTATATATGTGATTTCTCAATTGTTTCCATGCAAGTAATTGGTTTTCATCAAGCACCTTATCATTATAAAGTGTTTGCATCGTTGTATCCAAATTTTTCTTAAACTCTACATTCGTAACATAGGGACTATTTTGATCTATATGATTTTTATCAAATGGGATAATAACATTACCATTATTTACTTCATTTTCTGGTAAATTATTAAAATTTACTCTCTGTCTTATCCAATTCTTTCCAGTAAATAATTGTGGTGAAAATGTTTTAATATTTTCTTTGGCACACCTCACAATGGATGGTCTAAACAAGTTAATCATATAATAAACTCTTAATCAATTATTGTTCTTCTATATCACAGGTTATTATATTATACCTTTATATTGAATTACATATATATATATTCTATTTAAGTATGTTCTTAAATATATGCTTTGTTTGTATTATTTCCCAATTCATTATTGATTTTTTAATTTTTATGCGTAGTTTGTTATCTGTTTGAAAAATTTACATATTTAATCATGCTACAAGTAGTTAAAATGTTACGAATTCTAAATATTAAACTTTAATTATTTCAGTCATTTGATAATCAAATCGGTTTTAAATTATTAAAATGCATTCAAATGATTTTGAATGAATATGCTATACATTATGCTAATTGTTTAAATATTTTATGGATAAATTTTTAAATTTATCTTTATGCTAAAAGAATGCGTTATAATCCGGAGTACCACCTGCATTTTCTACTAATTCAATTAATTTAATATCACCAATTTTATATAATAATTCCCATAAAAGTGGATGTGATAAGTTTTCTTTTGAATTATTTATTGGATAGAAATCATTTAAAAAAATATTTATTGATGATTCCATTTTCAGTTTTAATTTTTTAATTTTATTAGGTTTTAAATTATTTTCAACTTGTGATTGAAATGATTTGATTAATGTAATCAATGGTTCTGGTGAATCTAAATAGAAATCCATTTCATTATTTAAATTTTCTTGAAATTTTAATATTGTACCAGTTATTATAATTAATTTTGTAAATAATTTTTCGAATCTAACAGTACTTAAATTTGTGAAATTATAAATTTTGAAAAACCAATTAATTAAATCTATTATAAACAAATCAATATCTTTTAAATTAATAAAATGTTTTAATTTTTTAAAATTTGTAAAATCATTGAAAAAAATTTCAGAAATATTTGTCTTTGAATGTGATACTGTATAGATTTCTATTGTCTCCAACGACTCATCATCTCTAATATTATCATTAAATAAGTCATTTGAAATAAATCCATGAATATTATTTATATTTTGTATAAAGATATTTTTAAGAAAATTTCCAAATAAATTTTTATTTTTAAAGATATTTCCATTAATTATTAATTTCCTTTCATCATTAATGATTAAATATTGAATATAATTTTCAATAATAAATTTATCAATTAAATACGTAGTGGGTTTCAATAATTCATTAAAATGAGAATTCAATATAATCATTGATTGAAATGTTTGTATTCCAACATAAATTGAAATTTGTTGTAATAATTCATTTGGTAAATCTGATAATTTATAATTTTTTTTAATAAATTTAAATTTCTTAACTTTAATAATTGGTTTTTCTTTAACAATATTAATAGTTTTTAATTTTTTTGAAATGACATTATTAAATACAGGTTTACTATTTGATAATTTTCTTTCTCTTTTATGCCTAGTTGAGGGCACACCAACATGAATGAAACCCATATTAAAATTGGAATCAAAATATTAATCTATAAATCCATTAATACTTTCTTGATTAATTATATTAAAATTTTGTAATAATAAATACCAAATAAAAACACAAACCCTTATATTTTATATAAATCGATGATGCTTCATCTCATCTCATCTCATCTCATCTCATCTCATCTCATCTTAAACTGAAAAATTCTTTAATTTTCATTTTTTTCAATGTCTCTTTGATCTTGTCACCCGGACACCACATTACAATTTTAATGTCATTACCCAATGAAGACATGCTCAGTCTCAATAGGAAGAACTAGTAGGTATAGAGCCTCCCTATACACTAAACAAAATACAATAAAATATACAATACTATATCTCTTAATACAACTCTACAATCGTATCTTTTTTTTAAACAAACATTTTTAGTTTAAATGAAAAGATGTTTTACTAATAGTTAATTACTGTAAGCTGAGATACCCAATTGGGAAATCATATTGACCAAAAAAAAATTATAATCATCTCTCTCCCTCTTTGTTAAACTGTTTGGGTTGTGCGGTGATCTGCTAGGCTAGCGTTGGAGGTGCTACGGCTGTTTTACTCCAGTACACTCTTTTCCTAATACAACGCAATTACCTAAAACGGCAATAAAAAGAAACGAAAAAAGAAACGCTACATTTTTTCCATGCCCTGCGGGTGTTTCATACCCCAAATAACAGTGTTTTTTATTATTATGAAATTACAAGAAATACGAAGAAATGGCAGTACAAGAACACTCATGTTCTGAAATACAATTTTTGTGGTAAGAAATCCAAAAAATGAACATTATATTTATGAAAACAGTTAGATAGATGTAAACCATCTGTCTCTCTAGTCTCTCTAGTCTGTCTCTGGTCTACTGCTTTAATGGTTCTGTTTTTTGATAGTTGTAATGTTCAAACACAACCCTACAAACTTGTTTTTAATAACAGTATAGAACTAAAACCGTAAACTCAACTCGAGTTGAACAGACGTTGGGATCTGTACAATTTGGTTTCAATTATAGATATGTTGTAATCAATAACTATAATAGTTATACAGCATGCCTAACTTATATACTTTTTATAGATTTATAGCTGAGGTTTATTAACTGTAGATATGTACGATGATGAAAGTACTCCGAAAAATTTAGATTACGAATATTAAAACTCAACAATTAAATACATTCTCATATCTTTATGTTTCAACTATTTTAATTATTCTAATATATATATACATATATATATATATATATATATTAGAGTAATTAAATCAAATAAATTCTTCTTTTTGATTTGATATACTTAAAATAACATAATCAAGTTTCTAAAATTAGTGTCTAATTTTTCATAAACTTTTTTTTTTGGAACGAAATTTTTCAGATTCATCAACTTTTTTTTCATTTTTATCCACTTTAGGTATACAATCTTTAAAGGACATCTCATTGATTTATAAAAATATATATTTGAGATATTTCAATATTTGGAATACAAACTTTAGATATTCTTATATATATATGATCTATCTATTGAAAACTATATTGCTAGACTCACATATCCCATTGCAGTTTTGTTAAATTCGAGTTTAAAGATAAAAAAAGATACTGTAGAAAAAAAGTTATTATACCAGTCGTTACCCATTTGCTATATTATCCCATCACTTTGATTTGATAAGAATTTTAAAAAAATACATAAGTTTAATTACTTTAATAATGTCGTCTAATGCTGGTATTAATGTTTTGTTAATTGGTGATCATCCTTTTCTAGTTTTTTTAGTTTCAAGATTAAAATTAGCTAAAAGAGTTAATATTTATTTTATTAATAATTATAAAACTAATGAGTATCAAATCGAATCCATTAATTATAAGAAGACAAAATTTAAAATTGAAGATCATTTTAATTCTATTGAAAGTTTAATTAAAACACTAAATTATAAAAAAATTGATATTAAATTTGATTTAGTCTTCATTAATTCAATAACAAAAAATTATTTGAAAAAAATATCAATTTTTTTGAAAAATCTAATTAATGAAAATACAAAAATTATTATTGAATCTTCACATTTAATTTCATTAGAAAATATAATTGAAAAGTATTTAAATACAAATTTTAAACCACAAATCTTCTCCATGTTAACAGATTATGATATTCGTTGTATAAATATTTCAAAATCATTTATTGAATTTAAACAAGTATCACATAACAATCATATTCCAAAAATTTATTTAGGTAAATCAAATTTTGCAAAATATACTGATACTAATAAGAAATCATTACAAGTCGTTCAAAGGTTATTATCAAAATTATTCTCTTCAGATTCAATCGATGTTTGTGATTTAAATAATATCACTTTCACATTGTTACAATGGAAACAATCCATTCAAAAAATTTGTTTGGAATCGTTAATGATCATATTTGAAGAAACAAACACTTCAAATGTGAAGAATTTAACTTTAGCTAAACCATTGATAGCAGGTTTATATTCAGAATTATTAAGTTTATGGAATTATAACTTATCACAAATTAATTTAGACGAAAATAATTCAGTTTCATTACCATCATTAAATTCTATAATATCGGAATGGGAAATCTTCAATGATCAAATTGAGCCTCAATTTGTTTATATTTTTAATAAAAAAATTAATATCTTAAATGATTATGACATCTTACTATTGAATCCAATAACAAAATTATCCAAATTACCACTAGAGTCTCCTTTTATGAATTCATTATATTTAAATTTACAAAAATTTCATAATATTAATACTGATACATCTTCGTATTTCAAAAGAAGAGAGAATTCAATATCTGAACAAAAATCCATTTCATCTACTGAAGGTGTAGACAGAATGCGTGTTCAAATTCAATATTTAAATAAAATGATAGAAGAAAAAGATAATAAGATCGAATTTCACAATACCAATACAACTAATCTAAGAGATAGTATCAATGCATTAAGATTACAAATTAGTAGCATACAAGGAGAATTAGCCAATGTTTCAAAAACTCAAGAATCACTGATGGCCAATGATACTGATAATAATGCCAACAATACTAATGGATCTATATACACGGCTGCTAATAATAATTCAAATTTAAGTTTTGAAATGTTGAAAGAAAAAGAGTTGGAACTGAGAGAAAAAGAAATTATGTTAAAGGAACGTGAATTAGAATTGAAGAAGAAAGAATTTAGAGAATCAATTTATAAGAAACACAGCAATAGAAAGAGTACAGAATACCTTGGCTCAGTTAGACAAAATCCCCCACCCCGCCCACAAAGTGTTTCTCATCCAATTAATTACCAAAACAATTATTCAAACAATTCATTAAACAATAAAATACCAACTAACAACCCTTTCACTTATAATTTGAATGGTAATTATTTAACAAAGAGAACATCATATTCTAATTATGAACAAATAAAACAATATTCTTCTAATTATCAAAATCCAAAGCAAGATATGCCTTCTAACAGACCATCAAGTATTATCTATAATCAGCAAAATTATGGTAATTATCAACAAGCACCAATGTATCCACAACAGAAGGTTACGAGCAGAAAGAATCAAACCAATGATCCAAAGGATTTCAAAAGGCTGTCTGCTGCAGATCTTTCTGATAGTAGATATTCAATGGGGCCTTATAATGGTAATAAATTAGTAAAATCTGTATCTGCATCTTCTATGAATAAACGAAATAGAGATTATAGATATCACAGCCAACAAGTTGGCCATGGCCAACACATTAGAGGTCCTTCTTCATCCAGTGCTATGATATTAGAAGATTTTAATAATTCAATGGGTTTAGGTAGTATTCATGGTGATAATTCAGCTAGAGGTATGCCATCGTATCCACAAATGCAGATGGCAAATTCACCACAAATGTATAATAAAGTTAAACATAATAATCACAGTAGAGTTAATAATTTATCATCTTTTCCTGTATCTCAAACTTATTCCCAAGGACCATATCCTAATTCAAATTTGAAAAGAAGTTCATTTTATGGTGGAAATGATTATCTAGTTAGAAAAGATTTCGTTAATCAAGAAAATAATTATAATTCTCAACCTACGAATCGTAATTTAAATATTGAAAATTTTAATAGTGATACATCATCATCTAATAATACCGTAAACCATGGAGCATCCAATTCAACCGATACTTCTGGTACAACAAATACACCAATCACTAATAATTCACAATATTCTAATAACAATGAATTCAATAAGACAAATGAAAAGATAATAAATACCAATGTAAGTCAATTCAGTAGAACAGATACTAAAACGGAAGAAACCAAGAAGAAGAAAAAGAAAAGATTCAGTGGTTTATTCTCAAGAGGTTAAATATAATAGAGATATTCTTGTTAGTATTAATTTCCCACTACTTCTTTATTGAATCAAATGGGTAAATGGTGTTAATTCTATAAATAAATTTAACAGTATAGACATTAAACAGTAAGTATTCACAATCATATTTAAATTTATCTTCAATTAAATATAATATTTATAAAATGTTTTAAGTATATATATAACGTTTACTGTTCATATATTGTTAACACTTTTGTTACACGATAGTTACCCGACACATGTACCATCACCATATACGTCATATAAAATTTAATGAAAATAATTTTTTTGAAATTTTTGAATTTTCAGAATTCTTCGAAAGATAATGAAGTTCAATGAACTATGTGAAATAATGAATTGAAATCTAATTAATTTTATAATTAATAACATTAATATTTATGAAATAAATTATATAATTAAATTATTCAATTGTAGTATATTTAATTTCATAATTTAATTTAACTCTTTACACTAATTTTTTTTTTCAGGAAAAAACAATTCAGCAACACATAAAAGTAAAGATAAACATGCCAGTTGATCAAGAAAAATTAGCTAAGTTACAAAAATTATCCGCCAAAAACAAGGTTGGTGGTACCAGAAGAAAGCAAGTCAAGAAATCTACTGGTGGTAATAAGGATGACAACAAATTACAAGTCGAATTAGCCAAGTACAAGGCTGTCACCATGGACAACGTTGCTGAAGCTAACTTCTTCAAGAACGATGGTAACGTTTTACACTTCAACAGAGTTGGTGTTCAAGTTGCTGACAAATACAACACTTCTGTCTTCTACGGTTTACCACAAGAAAAGTCTTTACAAGAATTATTCCCAAACATCATTTCTCAATTAGGTTCCGACTCTATTAACGCTTTAACTCAATTAGCTTCTCAATTACAAGTTGCTGAACAAGCTAAGGCTGCTGCTGATGCCGAAAAAGGTGATGCCAAGGATGAAGCTATCCCAGAATTAGTTGAAGGTCAATCTTTTGATGCTGATGTCGAATAAATGCATTAATGTATGATAACGATAATCATGTCTAATATAAATCACATCATTTATTACCATTTCTAATTTGTATGTAGAACTATATAATTGAAAATGAAGAAATGAATATTTTAAAACTAATCTTAATATTATTGATCTTTTTTTTTATATATCTAGTTATTTTATAGATTTTCTTAATAAAATAAGATAATATAATATTAAACGATATGTTTTTTTATTATCGTTAAATTGTTAATTAATGTTACATATTTTTTTATAAAATTTGAATTTTTATTTATTTTTTCTTTGAATTTTTTAAAGCTGCCTTAGCTTGTTCTAATATCTCTTGTACACTACCACCCATGCTTAATAATCTCATTTTATTTCTTTTACAAGTTAACGTATTCCAATGTCTCTTTAATGCATCTTTTCTTGCAAAACCTTTACCACATTCTGTACAAATATTCGGTAATATTCTTAAATGTATTCTTTCATGCCTCCTGATATCAGATGATCTTTTAAATTCCAAACAGCATCCATCACATTTATATATTTTACTTTCTGTTGGTTTCTGTATGATAGATGACTTTATTATGTTATCTGGTAGTTGTTTATTAAAATCAGATTTAGATATTGTTGGTTTCTGTACTTTATTCATTTTTATTTGTTTATTATTTTTACTATTAACTATTTGAATTCTTTCTAACAAAATTTTAATCTTTGGATCAATATTCATACTGGTTGTACTTATTGTAACAATAGCTTCCACAGCATTTTTATAAAATATTTGTTCGTCATTCATTTTGTTTGTGAGTGTTTTTGATCTTTAACTTCATAAATAACAATTGTTAAAGAAAGTAACTAAATTATTATCTTATCAGAAAATTTTCAGTTTAAATAATATTAAACTATACAACATTCTTTAAGATTCATTCATTAAATTATATTTCAATAATTTTAAAAATTATTTAATTTAATTATTTCAAATTTCGCTATAAAAAATCTTAATATGCGAGCGATGATTATTGCGATGATTAAATGATCTTATGTGTATATGAATATAATAAAGATCAAAATTTTATAAAAAATCTTTTATTAATTTAAATATTTTTCTTATATTAATTTATTGATACAAATATATATGTAATATATTATTTTCTTTCGTTATAAAACATTAAAATAAGTTTTTGTTAAATTTTTACCCTTTTTATTATATGCATCTACTTCACCTTGTAAGACATAACCTACAGTAGCATTATTTTTATCAGCAATTTCACTAAATGATTTAGTATCATCTAATAAACCAAATTCATCTATACTATTTTCACCAAATGTTGATATAATATTTTCAATAACTTTATGCATACCGTTTGATGAAGATGTTGTATTATCAATTTCTTCATTTAAATTTAATTGAAAATTATTAAAATCATTTGCAAAATCTTCATTATTTAAAATATTATGATTATTGAAAAATTGATTTGTACTGTTTGAATGGAATATTTGTGAATTATTTTGTGATTGAATTTGATTTAAATTTTGAAAATTGTTAAAATTATTAAAATTATTAAAAATTATATTACCATTATTTCCATGGAAAGTATTACTATTGTTCATATTATTGTTATTATTATTTTCATCATTAATTATATTATCATTATTTGAAATTGAAATGTGTTTTCTTATATCACGTTGTTTTTGAATTGTTCTAATTTGTTGCCGTATAATCTTTGAAGCAATTGTTCTTGTGATTTCAGCAATATTAGTAATTTCATCAATTGATAAACCTGTTGCAATTGAAAATTTTTCATAATTTCTTTCTCTTGATTCCATTCTCTTTAATAAAGCTTTCTTATCTTCAATATTACTATCAACAATTTTTTTATTGAATAAATTTTGTTTCTTTTCTTTACTGATTGTATTACCTGCATAAGATAAAATAATTGAACCAATAATTAATTTTTTAAAATCATTTTTATAATATTTGAAATAATCAATATTATAAATAATACATGCATTCAAAATTTTAATTAAGATACAACTTGATTTTTTAAAATTGGATTTTGTTAATTGTACTCTATGAATTAAAATTTCTGTAAAATTAATTAAAATTTTATTATTAAAATTTATATTATAAAATTTAAATAAATCATTAAATTTAATAAAAATTCCATTAATTAAACTACCAATCAAAATTTTATGCAAAGCTCTTTTCTTTTTAACAATATTTCCATTAAACTTATTTTCATTGATATTGAAAGTAATTAAACTTGTCTCCAATTGAGAATGTTGAACATCAGTTAACATAATTTATTGTAAACTAAAAATGATTTATAAATATATTATTATTATTTATTTTTTTTTTTTTTTTTGTCACCTTCCTTTTTAACCATTAAGTTTTACAAAAGTTTTCGTAATCAAAAACTTTTGGAAACCAAGTTGGAAGTACAACAGGATTGAGTCGTGAAGCCTTGGTGATGTAAGCTTATGAATAATAATTAAATCCAATATATATAAATACATGTAATAATATATATAAATATATTATTACTAAAATTTTATTTCATTTAAAACTTTCATAGTTTAAAAACTGTTTCTAATAGTTTAACCCAGAGAAAAAAAAACATCCACATGGTAAAAATTGTAAAACGTTTCGAAAATAGATTCCCAGTGAATAACATTTCTGGTAATAGTTAAATACATTCTCATGCAACCATTGTATCTATACATTGTATTAAAGTGTATTGATTCTCATACAGAATATACACTTCAGTTACGAAAACAGTTATGTTGTTTATTAAATTAATGTATTCTGAATCTTCTTCTTCACAATAAAAACAAACAAGTTGGTTTTTTGAGATAGAATTTTTGTATACATATCTGTGGTTAACAGTGCATCTTTGTAGCGAAGAAATATAAATAAGAGCCGATGGATGAATGTTGCGGTGAATGTACTGTAGAGAGGTTTTGTTTTTTGATGCATTTGCTCTGTAACCGTGCGCAGCACCGGGGATATCTGTTAAAATTGTGTTATTA
>JAJMDZ010000011.1:31104-254309 GCA_030573835.1 Tetrapisispora taiwanensis (nom. inval.)
TTTTTTTTTTTTTTTTTTTTTTTTTTTTTCTTTTTTTTTTCGTTTCGCTGTTGCTTAAAGCCGAATAGGGTTAGCATCGTAACCCTAATGTCGCAACTACATAGTTAAGGGTATCTGCCATAGTTAATTATATTACTCTGAAATATTTCATAATTAAAGTATGTGAATATAATAAATTAACAATGAAATAATATATTTAATGAGATTAAGGTATACTTTTTTTAAAATTTATTTAAAAAATATAATTGTTAATTCATACATAGAGTACATTGGGATACATCAATTGGAAATAATGTTACGAACTAAAGTCACTAATTCTTGGTTAAATAAACATTTTTATTCAAAAGTTTCTCATAATTATCAAAAGACTCTATTGTTACCAAAGACAACTTTTTCAAATAGATCAAATTTAAATGATATTAAATTAAATATCCTCGAGAAATGTTCTACTGATATATATATTAATCAATATAATGATTTCATTAATAAATTAAATGGAATTGATGATTATAATGATAAATTAATTTTTATTAAAAAAAATTTATTCACTTTACAAGATGGTCCACCTTATGCTAATGGTGATTTACATTTTGGTCATGCATTAAATAAAATATTAAAAGATATCATTTTAAGATATCAATTCGGTTATAATAATAAATTTATTATATATAGACCAGGTTGGGATTGTCATGGTCTACCGATTGAATTAAAAGCTTTAGCTAATTTAAATATTGATGATTATGAAAAAATTTCACCATTAAAGATAAGATCAAAAGCAAGAAATTTAGCTAAAAAGACAATTGAAAAACAATTAAATCAATTTAAAAATTTCGCAATCTTAACTAATTGGAATGATAAATATATTACAATGGACAATAATTATGAAATTGATCAATTGAAAATATTTAAAAAAATTTTCCAAAATGGTTATATAAAGAGACAAAAAAAACCCGTTTATTGGGGTACAGAGACAAGAACTGCCTTAGCTGAAGGTGAATTAGAATATAATGAAAATCATGTTTCAAAATCCGTCTATGTTAAATTTCAATTGACAAATGATTCAGTTTTAAAATTAAATAAACTTTTAAATTTAAAATTATCAAATTTAAATTGTTTGATTTGGACAACAACACCATGGACTTTATTCTCAAATAGAGCGATTTGTTTTAATGAAAATATCAAATATTCAATCATTAAATTAAATGACTCTACAAATGACCATATCTTAATTGCATCAACATTAATAGTTAATTTGATTCATGATTATACCCATGTCGCTGATGTAAATGGGGGACTTCTTCATAATTTATTTTATTGTAACAACTTATTAAAAGATAATATTCCAAGACCTTTTTTAAATGCTAATCATGTTTCAGATTCGGCAGGTACTGGTTTAGTACATACTGCTCCAGGTCATGGTCATGATGATTATTTTGTTGGCATCTCAAATGATATAGAAATTTATTCTCCTGTGGACCACAAAGGTAATTATATTTTAAAAGAGATTCCAAAACATTTGACAGATTTATTGTCTGTTAAAATTATTAATAATGTAACAAATACTGAAGAATATGTTGGTAAAAATGTTTTGGATGCAAAGACCACTGAAGATATTATTACCTATTTAAAAGAATTGTCAATGTTGTATAAGCAAGGTGATTATAAACATTCTTATCCATACGATTGGAGATCTAAAAAACCAGTTATAATCCGTTCAACAACCCAGTGGTTTGCTGATTTAACTATTGTTAAACCAAATGCAATCAAATCTTTGGATGAAGTTAATTTTTACCCTAAACGTGGGAAAATAAGATTAAATTCATTTATTAGTAGTAGAAATGAATGGTGCATTTCTAGACAAAGATATTGGGGTGTCCCAATTCCTGCTTTTTATAAAAAATCAGATCCTTCTGATGCATTAATGACAGAGGAAACAATAGAACACGCAATAAATATCATGAAGGAGAAAGGCACTGACTCTTGGTTTTCAAATTCAGATGAATTAACAATGAAAGACTGGTTACCAGAATCATACAGTGATGTAGCACACGAATATGAAAGAGGTAAAGATACAATGGATGTTTGGTTTGATAGTGGGACAGCTTGGTCTGATACAGCCAAATTTTATGAACAAACATTGGGCATTAAAGCGGAAGATATCCCCGAACCATTAGATGATGTATACTTAGAAGGTTCTGACCAACATAGAGGCTGGTTCCAAAGTTCACTACTAACAAAAATAGGTTGTTCAAAAAACTCTAAGCCACCATTTAAGAATTTGATTACGCATGGCTTTACGTTAGATGAAAATGGTATTAAAATGTCAAAATCAATTGGTAATATTATTTCACCAACCTCAATCATAGAAGGGGACAAACAAAAAAATTTACCTCCATTGGGTATAGATGGTCTAAGATATTTAGTTGCTCAATCCGATTATACAAATGATATTGTTGCTGGTCCTATTGTTTTTAAACATGTTTCTGAAGCTATGAAAAAATTAAGACTTACATTAAGATTTATATTAGGTAATATAAACAAAGGTACAGATGATATAGTTCCTTATAATGCTTTACGTCGTGTTGATCACTATATGTTATATTCTTTAAAGGAATTGATTGAATCAACTGACAAACAATATAAAGATCTTAACTTCTCCAAAGTTTTAACAACAATCCAATATCATTTGAATAATTATTTATCTGCATTTTATTTTGATATCAGCAAAGATTCATTGTACTCTGATCCAAAAACATCTTTAAAAAGGAAACAAACGCAAACAGTTTTGAAATATATTTTGCGAACCTACAAACATATTTTGTTTCCTATTGTTCCTGTATTAGTACAAGAAGTCATAAATAATTCACCTAAAGTTTTAAATGAAATCAATACTGATAAACAATTGTTAAATGATATTGAATCAACCATTAATAATAGAGATATATTCAATTCTTTCAAAGAAAACGAATTGAATTTATTAAAAGAGTACCAAACTCAATATAAAAATTTAGAAGGAGGAGATATTACAAAAACAACACAGACATTTGTAAATATTTATTCTACCGTTGAAATTGAATCTCTCCCATTCACATCCGATGAATTAAATGACATATTTCAAACATCAGGAGTATCGATTAATAAAGTTGACATAGATGAATTTAATTCTATTACTAGCTCACATATACCTGGGTGTAAACACATAAAGATTCAAGTTGTAAAAAGTAAATTACATAAATGCCCAAGATGTTGGAAATCAAACTCAAAGGAAGAAGAAAAATTATGTGATAGATGTGGAGATTCATTAACTTAACTTTATTATTTCAAGTACATACATATATTCCAATATTTATAAATTATTCTGAAAACAAAATGGTATTAATCATACTGACGGCAGGTTTAAACTGGTAAATGTTTGATTCAAATGTAAATAATTCATGTAATTAAAGTTATAACAATAATATTAGAATCTGATATATAATCCAACTCTATTTCTAAAGTCAATTTTATACACATTGTTATTAATTTTTAAAGGATAATTTCTTTAAAATTTTGTCATGATTAATATCAACATTACAGTTCGGTTAAACAATGAAATTTTATTACAAATACTTAAAAAGAGATCGTGGAACTTTTTATGTTAAAAACTTGACAATATATTATATAATTTAATATTTTATAAATATTAATTAACTAATGGGTAATTAAAATTGAAATAATCAACTAAACTTAATTGATAGATACGTCTTTTATTCTAATTGTACACTAAGTGAAAGGCCTTTTTGGTATTAAATTATCGTTCCACATAACCAAAGAAAAATTGATTTAAACTATATTTTTATCAGCAGTTATATTATTTTAATAAAATATTATTTCAAAACTCGAATAAATATATTTAAAATTTATTAAATAATTCCTGTTATAAATTTTAAATAATTTGGTTTTAATTTTTTTTCCACATTCACACTTTATTGTCATTAAACTGGAATCACTCTAAAAATTGTATTCCCATGTGGAACCCTTATAATACATCGCAACAGCAACAATCAGATCAACAAAATCAGAATTCAATGTCTCTAAACAATAAACAATCAAATATATACCCTCCATTCAATAATAAAAATGGTGGTATGAACCAAAATCAATATATACAAAATCAGCATAGACAACAGAATAATAATAATGGTATCCAATCATCTAATAGTGGTATAACCAATAAACAATCGATGTTGATGGCAAATAATGATGTATTTACTATTGGACCATACAAATCTAGAAAAGATAAAGAAAGAATATCGGTGATTCAAAAATATGAAGTAATAGGTTATATTGCTGCAGGTACATATGGTAAAGTTTATAAAGTTAAAAGACGTCCTAATTTTAATGAAACAAATAAAGATGTTATTTCTAACTCTGAAAATTCATCTACTAATTCTATCAATAATGGATCATCCAATGGTATGAATGACGTTAACAGTAGAAGAAATTCTAGATCTAATCAAACTGAACAACAGTCCCATAATGAAAAGCAAAAGAACAGTAATTCTTTAAATAATAATAATAATAATAACAACAACAACAACAATAATAATAATAATAATAATAATAATAATAATAATAATAATAATAGTAGTAGTAATAATAATAATAATAATAATAATAATAATAATAATAATAATAATAATAATAATAATAATAATAATAATAATAATAATAATGATAATAATAATGATAATAATAATAATACAGCATCAAACATAATAGATGTTGACCTAATGGACATAGATGCCGAAACAACTTCTTTCAATACCAAATCAGGGACGTTTTACAATGAAAACGATACTAAAACCAAAGTGTTAATACAACCATCAGCTAAGAGAATACAACGTCCTATATACTTTGCTATTAAAAAATTTAAAACAGAAAGAGAAGGTTTTGAACAACTTCATTATACAGGGATATCACAATCGGCATGTAGAGAAATGTCTTTATGTAGAGAGCTTTCGAATAACCATTTAACAAAACTGATAGAAATCTTCATGGAGAAAAAAAGTATTTATTTAATATATGAATATGCTGAGCATGATTTACTTCAGATTATCCATTTCCATTCTCATCCAGAAAAGAGAATGATACCACAACGTATGACCAGATCTATCATGTGGCAGATCCTTGATGGTGTATCATATTTACATCAAAATTGGATCTTACACAGGGATTTGAAACCAGCTAATATTATGGTTACTCAAGGTGGTGTAGTTAAAGTTGGTGATTTAGGTCTAGCAAGAAAATTCCATAATATGGTGCAAACATTATATACTGTTGATAAAGTAGTTGTGACTATTTGGTATAGAGCACCTGAGTTGATCCTAGGATCTAGGCATTATACGCCTGCGATTGATTTATGGGCAGTTGGATGTATATTTGCAGAATTAATAGGACTTCAACCTATTTTTAAAGGTGAAGAAGCTAAAATGGATTCTAAAAAGACAGTTCCTTTCCAAGCAAACCAATTACAAAAAATCATGGAGGTACTAGGTACACCATCATTAAAATTATGGCCCAATATTGAAAAATATCCTGAATTTGAACAATTAGCTAAATTTCCAAAATATAATGATACCTTACCAGTGTGGTATCATTCGATAGGTGGTAAAGATAAGAATGCATTGAATTTACTATATAATTTATTAAAATATGATCCACTGACTAGAATAGATGCGTTACAGGCATTAGACCATGATTATTTTACTAGCGGGGACTATCCTGTTTGCGAAAGTATTTTTGATGGTTTAAATTATAAATATCCAGCTAGAAGAATTCATACGAATGATAATGATATTATTAATATTAGCAACAGCAGAGTCAGAGGAAATACTCAACAACAAAATCAAACTAACAATGCATCTGTAAACACTTTGGGTGGTCTAGGTGTTAATCGTAGGATTCTAGCTGCTGCTGCTGCTGCTGCTGCTGCTGTTTCCAATAGCGGTTCAAACGGACAACCTTCTTCAAGAAAATCAGAATCATACCGTAAGAGGAGGAAATAATGATATACTTATATTCATAGGAAAAACATATTACTGCATTTATTGATATATTATATATAAATTTATTTACATAATAATAAAATATCATTTCATGACTAATTCATTATCTTGCAAACATACCACAAAGTATTCATTTTCATTGATTTCGATGCCTTATGTTCGCGTAAGAGCCATTGATCTATAATTGTATAAATAATTAAAAACAATAATAAACAAGCTTGTTGTAATATAAAAAGTATATGATTTAAACATTAAATTCCAATTCAATTTATTGAATTATAACAGTAATACATATAAGAACTGAATTTAATTGAACATTAAAGTGGTTGTTACCTATTTTGATCAAAATAAAATATTAAAAATGAAAACAAAACTAAAGGATACATATATACCAAATGTTGAAGCAAATGTGGTTTTCAAAAAATTAAATAAACTACCATCAGAAGTGCTTAGTGAATTGACGTTATTGTGGATTAATAAGTTTGGTTCATCTAGTCGAAAATCTATCCAAGAAATTTCAAATACATTTGATTTATTAGTACAAACAAAAGCTAAAAGAAAGTTTTTTGTCAATAAAATTATGTCAGAATATTGGCCAAAAGGTTTAAATCTTTCTCAATTAGCAGAACTAGATTGTTATATTTTAGTACATAAAGAAAATAGCAATAAATGGGTTTCATCGGTTGCTTGGAAATCAATTAATGAAAAATTCATAATACATATTGAACCAGATGAATTTGTAAACAAAGTGGAGAAGGAATTGTCCAAATTTTACTTCTCAAGTATTTATACATTTAAATATCCAGACTTACCTCTATTAGTTTGTAGAATTCAATTATATGATTTGAATAATTCATTTTTACGAAAATTACCAGACTCAGACAAACGTAAATTAAGTGATATTTCTAATGTTTCTATCGACATAAACAATGGATATAGTAAAGAATTAGTCTCTAGACAACCTTACTATGTTGCATTCCCTGAAAATTCTTCAATTATTATACATACGCCTGATAAAGATACATACGCACAAATGATACTTCAAAGCATACAAAATGCCATATCAAATAGAGAATCAATAATGTTCAAAGATAATAACGACCCACCTGTAAAATCCCTTAAATCAATGCATATATTGAAAGGTATCTCTAGGGACAGCAACTCATTAGGTCCTTGGTCGGCTTATGCTAATGCAGCTTTTGATCTATCTCCATTGAACAAAATCAATCAACATATATCAGTCAAAGGGAAGAGAACTATAGACTATGTAGATAATTCAGATGATGAAAAATATGATGATATTAAAAAAATTAAATATGATAACAATTTTCAAAAATTCAAAGGTGATACAAATTTTAATAAAGTTAATATTAATGAGCAAGAAGAATATTATAAATCGTTGGTGCCAATTGAAAAAGTCTCTTACAATTTAAAGAATACATTGAATGATACTAATGATGAAGTATCTATAACATTTAAATTACGTGGGAATGATATATATGGAGGATTGCATCAACTATCTGATGAAGGCTATATAAATGCATCTAAAGTCCCAGGTTGGCTTGCAGGTGAGAATGGTATTTCTTCGGGTATAATACAAAATGGTGATTTTATTAAGAATACCAAATCAAAAGGTGGGCTTCTATAATTTTTATGTAAGTAACCATATATAATCATATACTGAAACTGTAACAATATCAAATAGCATTTAATTAATATTAATTCATTGACCATTGACAATATACTCTCACCAGATACCTTTCTGAAAAACAAAATTACATTTATACATAGATGAAGAAATGACTTGGCGAGTACAATACTATTCAAAATATAATTAAACCTTCGAGATGCAAAATTATTAATAATTAATCTCTTGATACACGTAAAATGAACCCAATGACTTCTTTAATGAATAATATATACACATTCAATATGTAATAAAAAATTTGTCTATATATGCAATTGATATAAACTGGCTTTTTCTGCCTTGTTTTCTAAACGAAAATTTTAAAATCGTTTTCTTTTTTTTTCATTTTTTAAACAGCATCAATGAAAAAACAAAATGAATTCGAGAAACTTAAAACTAAAAACTTTAAAAAAATATGATCTATTCAATACTTCAAATGGTGTGCTACACATTAGAAATATACTCTGATTGTAATTACAATTATATTATAATTGATTTATTTTTAAATATTGCTTTTTTTTGTTTATTGAAAAAGACCAGGAAATTTATATTGCCAACTGAACTATATCCACTGAGATTTGAATTATTTGGGTTTACTAAAAATAGGTTTCTTCCAAGTACAATAATTTTATAAATATGAATATTAATCTATTGTTTTATCGTTTAAAGAGGGTTCCTCTTGCATCATTTATATTTCCAACTATTTCAATCTTCCTGATATATATGATTTTTTTTGCCAATAACATCTCTATACTTGGTATAGATCAGTCAGCAATTAGAAATCATAAATGGGCTCATGAAATTGAGGGTACATGGTATTTCCCATTTTCAAGAAAATTCAAAATGCCAAAATATTCTTATAAAAAGAAATCAAACTGGTTATCAAGTGAATTTGTTGAAGATATTATTCCAGAAGGTCATATTGCTCATTATGACTTAAATAAATTACATTCCACAAAGGATGCTATGGCTCAAAATGAACATATATTAATAGCTACTCCAATGCAAGCTTTCCATGAAAACTATTGGAAGAATTTATTAAAAATGACTTATCCACGTTCTTTATTAGAATTAGGTTTTATTATTCCAAGAACACCATCTGGTGATGAAGCTTTAAAAAAGTTAGAAGCAGCTGTTAAAAAAGTCCAAGTAGGTAAAAAAGAAGAAAGATTTTCTAAAATTACTATTCTAAGACAAGACTCCCAAAGTTTTGATAAATTAGATGAAAAGGAAAGACATTCTTTAGCTGTTCAAAAGGAAAGACGTGCTTCTATGGCTCTGGCTAGAAACGAATTATTATTTTCCACTATTGGACCAACTACTTCATGGGTTTTATGGTTAGATGCTGATATTGTTGAAACACCAGCTTCGGTTCTTGAAGATATGACAGCTCATAACAAGCCAGTTTTAGCTGCAAATGTTTATCAAAGGTTTTTTGATAAAGAAAAGGCTGAAGATTCTATTAGACCATATGATTTTAATAACTGGGCCGAAAGTGAAAAAGGTTTAGAAATTGCCAAGAAAATGAACGATGATGAAATTATTGTTGAAGGTTATGCTGAAATTGCAACATACAGGCCATTAATGGCTCATTTCTATGATAAAAACGGTAAAATCGATTCATTAATGGCATTAGATGGTGTCGGTGGTGGTTGTACTTTAGTTAAAGCTGAAGTTCACAGAGATGGTGCTATGTTCCCAAATTTCCCATTCTACCATTTAATTGAAACTGAAGGTTTTGCTAAAATGGCTAAGAGATTAAATTATGAAATCTTTGGTTTACCAAACTATTTAGTTTACCATATTGAAGAATAAATTCAAAAATAAATAATTTAAAAGAATCATTAGAATAACTTATTTTGTACAATATATATATTCATAATGAAGTATGTATGAATTTTTAAATAATCGTTAGTATTGTTCTAAAGCTATTTTTTATAAAAAGAAAGGTACACATGGTATAGTAAATATTTATTTATAATGCATAGTATATATGTTATAAAAACTCTATATTAATAAATAAAACCGTATGAATAAATAATAATATTTGTTTTTGTTATATTTTTAAAGTGATTTATATTTTCATTAAATGGATAACAATTTAGTTTGAATGTATGAGTTATATATCATTGTGATGATAGTTGTCAATATAATTTGAAATTTCGATGCCTTCAACTGCTGGAGGGTCGTGTTCAACGTCTTTGATTAGTTCTGTTACTTCATCTAAATTCAAATTCATAACATTCTTCAAATAAGCTCCAATTTCAGTATTTTCACGATTACCTTGTAGGTTATCTAAAATATCATGCCAAATATGTTTTTTATTTGAATATGCATAAATATTGACATCAACTGCGGAATGGCCATGAGTTGTCCAACCGACATGAGCTCTCATGGAGACCATTTCATTTAATTTAAAATGAATATCTTGGAAATTATCACCAAATGAGATAATTTCATCGATATCTTCACTTGTATAATCTTTGATATTTAAATCATTTTCTAAAATTTCATTTTTAATAAATTCAATTTTTGATTTTAATATATTCTTTGAACCAACTGTTGTCTTTATTGAAGAATAATAGTTTGAAATTTTTTGAGCTAAAAATTCACCAGACTGTTTTGCATTATCTAAAATTTCAGGATACCATAAATATTCAATAACATCTTTTTCATTTTGTCTAGCGGCTACTAACCCACCAGTTTCATGATCAGAAGTTGATAAAATGATTGTATCAGTGTCAATAGAATTAGCGTAGTCAATAACCGCTTTAAAAGCTTCATCAAATGCTAAAACTTCTCTAACTTGAGCGGCAGGATCATTATTGTGGCCTGCATGATCAATTCTTGAACCTTCGATCATTAAAAAGAAACCTTCATCAGAATCCTTTGTAGCTTCATGTAATGCATTAATTGCAACCATAGCTTCTTCTTTAATTGATGGATAAACGTTTGAATCTCTATCGATTTCGAATGGAATATTATCATCAGCTAATAAACATAATAGAGGTAAAGAAACGTTTTTGCCATTTTGTAAAAGATCGAAGGATTTTCTATCACCTGCGTATTGCCAACCGTTTTCAATAGATTCTTTGATTAAATTTCTACCGTCCAATCTTGAACCTTGAGTGATGTTAAATTCTTCTACTTCCCCTGAATAGAAATGTGTTCTACCACCTCCAATCATTAAATCCACCATTGAACCTAAAGTATAATGACCTAATTGTTGTAAAGCGATTTGATCTTCTTGTGATCTTAAATTGACATGTGAACTGAAAGAAGCCGGAGTGGCATCTGTGATTCTTGTAGTGACGACTAACCCAGTCATATAACCATTTAATTTTGCACTTTCTAAAATAGTCCCACAAGGTTTTTGATTTGGGAAAATTCCAATAGCCCCATTATAAGTTTTAATATTACAAGCGAAAGCAGTTGCCCCTGCGGCAGAATCTGTCACCAGAGAGTCGCTTGATCTTGTTCTTGAAGAGCCTATTAAATGTTTATCCAACATCAAAGTATCATTATAAGGTAAATTATGAATATATTGTCTGTACGATCTTGCTAACGATAATGAAGTTGGACCCATACCATCAGTCACAAAAAAAATAACATTTTTCTTCTTATTAATGTGTGTATGACTTGTAAAATTGAGTGAATCCTTAAAGATAAATTGTAAAATTAAAAATAATAATATAAAATTTATTAAACTTGTTAATAAAATATTTTTTTTTGTTTTTTTACTTAATTTTTTAATTGACTGAAATGGTACTGAACCATAATTTGAATCTCTTAACATGCTATAAAATTTTGAATATTCTTTTTGTTGTTGAACTACAATTAAAGAAATATATAAAAGTATAAAATATATGTAAGTTTCAATATCGTTCTCCTTTATATACTGAACTCCGATGATTCCTTATCCCACAAAAAAATAAGAAAATCGTTTGATGTTTTTTTTTTTTTTTTTGGCTTCACAATATAAAAATAATCTAATAAAGTATTGAAAACGGAAGGTTTCTTGTGCAAATATGCATTAACATTTACATAAAAAAAATTGATATTTACAACTAAATATGTAATTATAATTGATTGTAATCTAATCAATCTTTATGTCTTTCATTTCTTGGTTTATAAGTAAGTCTATTAGATGGTTTATAATTTTTTTTAAAATCATTAATTTTATTATTATAATCAATATCATCTAATTTCAAATCCATTAATTTTTTTTTATATTCTTCTAATTTTAAATAGTAGTCTCTTTTATCATTATGCTTAATTATATTGATATGTTTCTTCTGCGCCGTGATTAACTTCTCCTTTCTATTAGTATAGTTTTTATTTTGTTTATTATTTGATAGTGAACGCTGTATATGGCCAGAAGTTGAAGAACCTTTAGCAGATTTCAATCCAATACCATTATAACCCATCTTCAATTATGAGTATATGATAAGTCATGGTGACTGACAAGTTAACAACACCAGCGTATACATGTACATATTACACATATTACACATATTACACATATATATATATACAAGTTTATAAACATATATTTTTACATACCCATTAGAAGTAAACGGAAAATATAACACTATTGACGGAACGCATTACGACATAATTACAGTGGAGAAGAGCAAGAGATCAAGAGAGCAAGAGAGCGAGAACGAGAGTGTGATAATTATCTTAGGTATCACATTATTGTACTTACACTATAGTTAATCTTGTAGTTTCCCTTAACGTTTTCATCGTGTGATAAACAACAAACGTATGTAGTTTAACTATGATAAAAGACGTGTTCCGTTCGTCATTTGGTTTTTCTGGCCGTCGGCCGTTGGCCGTTGGCCGTTGGTGTTTTTTTTCATCGGAACGTATTGTTGTGAGTGCGGGACAAAACGATTTTTTTATTATGCAACACAGCGTTAGGTATTGGAATTCTCTTGGGTTCTTTTCTTTTTCCTGTTTGGCATGAGATAGAGTATTTACAAATTGCGTTTTAGCCTCGGTTTGCGCTCGGGTATTGCTGCGATTTCATGGGATTTTGTATTTTGAAATTTCGATTTCGAACGAAAAAAAAAATTTTTTGTTGTTTCTTTTTCTTGTTGTAGGGAACTGTGCTGGGGAGAGAGAGAGAGAGAGAGAATGAAAAAATAGACGTGGGTTTTTAAATGTAATGAACAACTAATGGATTAGTGGGAAATTACATTCACATATATATATGAAGGTATTATTTTTTTTCTATTATTAATTTTTTTTAATGTTATTTTTTTGCTTAAATTGTGGAGTATTTTTTAAATATTCAACGTTTCACTCTACTCTACTCTACTCTACTCTACTCTACCCCCACATACTCAACCAACCAATACACTTCACCATGCGATTAGTGTTCAGTAGAAGGGTACTAAGATTTGTATCTTTTGTTTTCCTAACAGTTATATTGCTAACATTTTTTTTCACAAATTCTTTTAATGATTCAGATAGTTTATTAAGTAATTTCCAATTACCAGATATGTCCCAATACATTTTCCAAGCTGAAAAACCACAATTAGGCTTGACTAATTCTACTGATTCGTTTCACGATTCAAATAAAAACAAGTTGGAAGAATTAAGAGCGGAATTAAACGACAAGGATTCTTTGATTAATCAAAGATTAAGAAGAGAACAAGAATTCAGGTTCCTAGAGTCTCAAAACATCGAGTCCTTCAACGATTTGATATTGAACAATCTAAATGATTTTAAAGTCAATCCAAATTTAAAAGGCTTCGATGAGCAAGATATTCTATTACAGAATGAAATTACTGAAAAACAAAAAATAGAAGAACAAAAAAAATTAGAAAAAGCTATTGAAGAACAAAAATTATCAATTGAAAACCCAAGTAAAGATTCTTTAATGAAATATTTAGGTGTCTCTTACGCGAATATTGGTAAAAAACCAAAAGCTTGTTATTTATTCGTTATTCATCAACATTCTAAATTCCAAAAAATTGAACAAATCATTCAATCTATTAATGAGATTGAATCAAAATTTAATAATAAATTCAATTATCCATATGTTTTCATCACAGAAAATGAATTCACTGAAGATGAAAAAATTTTAATTAATCAAGAAATTAAATCAAACGTTGAGGTCCATTACGGTTTAATCCCACAAGATCAATTAGATTATCCAGTTTGGATCGACCAAAATAAAGCTGCCGCAGGTAGATCAAAATTACATAACATTCCATTCGGTTCTTCAGAATCTTATAAATTCATCCAAAGATATTTGGCTGGTTTCTTATGGCAACATGATCTATTGACTAATTTTGATTGGTACTGGAGAATCGAACCAGATATTAGCTTACGTTGTGATATGCATTATGATATTTTCAGATGGATGCAAGACACTGGTTCAGTTTATTCTTTCATTTATTCAACTAAAACAGATGCTGGAGCTGTACCAAGTATTTGGAAATCCGTTAAAAAATTCTTAAAAGATAAACCAGATCAAATCGCTGAAAACAATATAGAAAAATTTGTTTGGAAGAAAAATGGTCAAGAATATAACTTATGTTATTTCGTCTCTACTTTAGAATTAGGTAATTTGAATTATTGGAGATCTCCAACATACAAAGCTTATTTCGATTATTTGGATCATGAAGGTGGTATCTTCTATGAAAGATGGACTGATGATGTCATTAGAACTATCGCTCTAAACTATCACGTAGACAAAGCAAAGATTCACTTCTTCCAAGAAATTGCTCTATCTTATGATGGGAAAACTAACTGTCCTATTGATAACTTTATTTGGAAAGATAACAACTGTAACTGTGATCAAGGTGATGACTACACTTTCGCTACTAACTCTTGTACTGTTAGATATTATGACGAAAGAAAGCTTAAGAAACCTGATGGATGGGACAGTCGTTAGAATGACTTTTAGAATATAGTCAATGTATATTGATAATTTTTAAGGCGCCTAACAATAATTTTTTTTTGTCCATTGCATAAATTTGTTAATTTCAATAAAAAATAAATGAAAAAATTATTGTAAGGTTATCAAGGCATTTTTTTGAAAAAAAAAATACTATGCAAATATTGCATATATATTTAAATAGGATATAAAATTTAATAAATAAAAATAATAAATTAATTAAACTAAACTTTTAAAATACATAAATTACTAAAAAAAACGTCTATAAATAAACAATTAAAAATACGATGATATTTTATCTTCAACCCAATTCCAAAACACTAAATCAGTACCATTCTTAAGACCAGCTGCTATATCTGTTCTTGGTTCATCAACTTCGCCAAATGGAACAATATAAGCCCCTTGATCTTTAGTAGTTAATGTTGGTGATAGAGCTCCAAATAATTCAGAGTATGCACCATTGATTGTCTCATGTTCCAAACTATTAACAATTGAAACAAATAGCGATGAATAGTCTCTTGTTAAATCAGATTTTAAAGCACCTGGGAAACATGATACTGAGACACAGCCGATCTTATTAACCATTTCTTGATTAACAGTAGCCCACGCTTTAGCTTGATAGATGGAGCCCGCTTTGGAATTACCGTACAGAACAGTAGCTGATGGTCTTTTATTTGGTGGGACATTTTCATAACCTGGATTCTCCCAATTAATACCATAATTTGGATTACTAAAAAAATGAATTACAGAGCTTACCCAAACAATTCTCTTCAATTTATCATCATCTTTCAAAAATATTGGATCTAAGAAATGTTGTAGCAGTTGAGGGCCCATGATATTAGTAGCAAACATTAACTCATAACCAAGTTTTGAATTTGATGTATTGTCTGTAAATAAGACACCGGCATTATGAATAATAATATTTAAAGGTTTCAAATCGATAGCTGATTTAATCTTTTCGGCGACAAGTTTAATAGAATCAAAATCTGATAAATCACAGCCCCCAATGACAGTTATTGTACCTTTTGAATCTTTGAACTCTTCAATAACTTTAGCCTTAGCATCTTCACCTTTGGTGTCAGTTCTAACTACAGCAATGACGTGACAATTCTTAGAATATAATAATTTCATAGTATAAAAACCAATACCAGTATTACAACCTGTAACTATGGCAGTTTTACCAGTTAGATCTGGATAATCTTCTGGTAAATACTTTGGTTTATTTGGGAACATACCATAAAAATTTGCACAAAGTTTATGAAATTTTTTAACAGAAGGAGCAGGCTCTGTTGGCTCAAAAGGTTTAGTTGACATATTATAGACAATTATATAAATTTAAGGGATAGATTTGTATTTTTAGTTTGGAAAATGGTTACTTCTACATCAAATCGAAATTTCCAAAAAATTGGTTGAAACAAATAAACTGATCTTATTTATATTATTTTAAGAAGAAATCTTTTATGTATATTATTTTAAAAAATTGGCTAATTCATCATGTTAAAACATAATGATAACGTTGCCCATTTACGATATATATGACGTTAATGCGTTTTTCTACATATAATTTCTTATTATTCAATTTTTCAGCATGTATACACTTCGATTGCATGTGAAAATTTTTGAACTCATCGCAAAAAGTTTCAACTTAATGTGAAATAATTTTGGCAAATTCTGCAAAAGTAATATGAAATGATGTCATTGCGAAACTATATACACGCAATTAGCTGATCAGAAATATTCAATTTAAATGTACATTCCCCATTGCTTATGTACATGTATAAATAATAACTCATAAATTTATAATATATCTTAATAAAGAGAAATACGCCCCCAAAGCATTATTATTAATATCTAAGTAATTAATCTCAGAAATTAAAGATGTCAAAGCTACCAAAATATGTTCCTGGTGCTAACGATCCAATTTTACCTCCGCAATTAGCTGAATTCAAGGATAAAACACCAGATGAGGTTTTAGAGGAATTGAATAGAATGCCATTCTTTATGACTAAATTGGATGATACAGATGGTGATGGTGGTTCAAATGTAAAATTAGATGCTTTAAAAGCTTTGGCTTATGAAGGTGAACCACATGAAATAGCGGGAAATTTTAAGAATCAAGGTAATGATTCATACAAATCTAAGCAATATATTAATGCAAGAGCCTTATATGAAAAAGGTATTGCAGTTAAATGTGAAGATGCAAAAATTAATGAATTATTGTACTCAAATAAAGCTGCTTGTGAATTAGAATTAAAAAATTATAGACGTTGCATTAATGATTGTAAGACAGCTTTAACATATAATCCATTAAATATTAAATGTTACTTCCGTATGGCAAAGGCATTCTTTCAGTTAGAAAAATATGAAGAAGCAAAAGAATCTGTAAATTTTGGTTTAGCTTTAGAAACAAATAATAATTCATTGTTAAATTTACTAAATACTATAAAAAAGAAAGAAGAAGAATTAACAGCTTATAAATTAAAATTAGAAAAACAAAGGCAAGAAAAGGAAGGTAAAGCCATCATTTTAGAAAATGCTATTAAATTAAGACATATAAAAACAATTAATACTGATTCTGCACCAGATTTATTAAACGAAGCAAAAATATCTTTAGAAGATCCACTTGATTTTGAATCACAATTAGTTTTTCCAGCAATTGCAATGTTCCCAACTACAGATGAATTTGATTTTGTTGCAGCTGTAAGCGAACTGACTACAGTAGGAGAATTAGTAGAATTATTAATGGAAAGGCCACAAGAATGGTTTGAAATGGAAGGTCATGAAAACTTTACCTCCAAAAAATTAGTGGCTTATATGGAAACATTAGCTGGTGGTTTGGTTAAAGTAGGTAAAAAATTATCATTTCATGAAATTTTCAAAATGGAAGCTCCAAAAGTTCCAATGTTTGATAATGCTGCAAAGGTATATTTGGTTCCAAAATCTGAAAGTGAATCCTGGTTAAATAACTGGGATAAAGTTGTTGCGATTGAAAAGAGGGTATAATAAGTAGATAAGTATTGAATTATAAATAAGGTATATAGTTGAATATTATTAAATATTACTTATTAATTAGAGATTTTATTTTTTTAAAAGTAAAAGATAAATCTCATAAAATGTTGTTCGTCAAAAAAAAAAAAAAAATAATTTATTTTTTGGATGGTAGCGATTGTCCTGGTTTATATTTATTTAATCTTGAGTTATGGAATATTTCGTCCATATACAATGGGGGAAATGGACCAAATATTTGGTTAGTATTCCATGTTTCTTGTATTTTTAATTGCTCTTCTATTTTTGGGCTTTCTGCCCAAGATGCTAAAATTTTATTATCATCAGAATCTGAATCTGAAAATATTTCTGGTAGTGATGTGTCAGCCATATTAGATGTTTGATTTGGACTATATTTAGACGAAGCTCCAATTTTATTTCTAAAGTCCTTAGTATGTAAATCTTGTAAAACATTAGTGGAAAAATTAGTGCTCTCAGTATGTTGATTATGTGAAAAATTTTGGGAGACATTTCTTTTAGATTTATGTCCTATAGTTTTTGTAGCTAAATGTTTTGATTCTTCGTATTTATTTTGAATCTTTGAATCTCTGATTTGTGATAATCTTTTTGATGTTTTTCCAGTTTTAAATTTTGAAGATAAAGAATTACCATTGTTATTGTTTGGATCTATTGATGATAACAACTTGAATCCTGTCAATCTGTCATTCTTTTTCATAATCTCTGGTTTTGAAATACTTTTTCTATTTGATGGTGAAATTTTACTAGCAGATCTGCCTGAAATAACATTATTTCTTAATGGTGATATTGAATTTTTATGTAATTGAGAACGCAATGGAGAAATCGAAACTTTTTTGGTGCTAATTGATGTTCTTCTCATAGTTTTATAAGGTATACTAGATGGACTCGGATTTTTTACCCTTTGATTTAATGTTGTGTTGGTTCTTAATGGTGATACCTGTTGCGATTTTCTGTTTAAATCATAGTTCTTATTTGTTCCATTAATCTGATTTTTTGAAGATTGTAATGGCTGTTCATTCCTATTAAATTTTGGTATCAACGACCTTCTTCCATTTGTCTGTACATTTTGTTTCGATTCAGAAATAACAGAATCTTCTCTTGTAGAAAATATATTTTTCAAAGCTGCTTCCATAGTTTCATCAATTGTTTCTCTTTTATGAGGACGAAAAGATGTTCTTCTAATCGGGGACCCTTTTAAATCAATAGCAGATGATGACGCTTTATTATTTTTCCTTGACATTTTATTTTCGAAGGATTTGGTTGGTAAACTAGCTAATCTATCAAAAACATTCTTTGAAGGTGTGTTAGATTTAGATTTATTCACACTATATGTATTAGTTGGTGATTTTTTAAGAACAGGGCTAGTACTGTGGGTATTAATGTTGGCAATTGTACTAGATGATTTAGATGCTCTTGGTAATTGTTTAGTAGAATTCATTGTATATAAGTCTTCAGAAGTATTGTTCCTCTCAATTGGGGTGAGTAAAGACTTTCTAGCTCCATTATTAGAATTTTTCCAAATTGGGCCATTTTTATTTTCATATTTTGAAGAATAAGTAGGAACAACCAATGGATCTTTATCTGGTAAAGGAACAAACATATTTGATCTTCTTTTTGCGATGTCATGTCTTCTTTTTGTTTCTACCATTTTTGTTTTTGATATATTAGCAGAACTAGAAACATTACTATTAACTGAAGTACTCTTTGCTTGCAAATCTGAAGTATCTATTAAATTTTTTGATTCAGTTGAAATTACATTTTGTTGTACATTTGATGAACTCGAAGGTTGTTCAGTCAATTTTGAATCTGATAAATTTGTATTTAATAATTTATCAACTTTATATGGAGACCATGGTGATGATTTTTCTTTTTGTACTGATTGTGATCTTATTGATGTCGTTATTTCTGAATGTTCTAATTTATTTGATTTTTGAATATTCAATATATTTACGGTATTTGTTGATTCTGGCGTTATATGTTGATCATTGATTATATTTTTTTGTTGTGATTCATAGCTAATTGTCTGTACGTATGCACCATTTCTTATTTCGTTCGTATCATTTTTTGGATAATTTAATTCATTGGATAAATTTGAATCATTGTTTAATATATTTTTTTTTTGTATTTCTATTGAAACAGTCTTTTCTGGACTAATTAATGAATTTGAATATTTTGAATTATCAAAAGAACTTGATAATACACCAAAATTATTACTTAACCATTCTTTTTCTTTACTTAACAATGTATTAAGATTATTTTGATCTGTTAATATAACATTATTTAATGCATTCAATGATTCGATAATTGATCTTGTTGAACCGGGAAGAATCTGTGTCTTCTTCTTAGCTGCATTAATAATCCAATCCATTTATTATTTAATCGTATATAGTTCAATTAAGTCTGATTTTATAATTTTACTCTTATTTTTAATTTTGATCTGGTGTAAAGTTGCTCTTAATAGTTATTTAAAAAAATTTTAAATCCTTGACGATATTGTCTTCATATACAAAAATATGATTATCTTATATTAATGAAATAAAAGTTGTTGATCATCTAACCAATTTATTTAAGATTTTATAAATATTAATTGTATTTAAATTTAATAATGGGTAATTAATTATTTACATATTTAAAAAGATAAATACATAAAAAAAAACTTTAAGATTTTAATAGTTTCTGGTAACCCTAAACTTATATATAGTCTCATTTAATGCGGTGCCTTTCATAACCCTAACCACAAAATTTAATTACAAAGAATGAAAATTCATGCCGTTGCACGCCATTTTCAGTCCTCTGTTTGAGAGTATTCAAAATCGGTGATTAGTATGTTGTGCGTGTCCTTCTGTGTTGTTGGTAAATTTGCATAAGCTAGACAATACTTATTCAATTTTCGCGTTACATATGTAGTTTGATTAACGCATCAAGATGATAACCCTAGATTTAGTCCCATGGTAACCCTAACGTCCCACTGACAGAAATTGACATAATCTTAATGTGTTAACTCAAACTTCTAATGACAATTATTTCAGTCAAGGTAGTGGGAATATATAATCTTGAAACAGTATGTATTTCGAATACTTGCAGTGCTGAAATTTAATTTTTATTTCGTTAGAAATTATCTGTGGATGTTTCTTATCAATCACCTTTATATGTATAATTATTATCATAGTTGGATACATCTATATCAATCTTTGAATTGTTGTCGACATCCCCAGATTCGGGACAACTGACAAATATTTTATTCTGTGTATCGATATTATTTGATCTTGCAAATTCTAATAGGCTTTGATAATTTCCTGTACTGTTTCTTCTTATTTGATCTTGTGTGTTTAACATGATATCATTATTCAAGAACTTTTCTTTCCTAATAGATTCTTCAAAATAATTATTAAACAATTTATTATTAGTGTCATTACTTTTTGTTCTATTTATTAAATTACCAAACGTATGGATTTCATTGGACATTAAAGGATTGTGCAATTTAAATGATATAGGTTGTTGTTGTCTTCTATGAATACTTCTCCTTCTATCGTTTAGGATAAATTGTTTTTCATTATTAGAGCTCCCATTCTCAAAATTATTTTTATTTGATATATTATCAGAGATGTCATTTGATGTGATATCATCGTAATGTTTTGGACTTATTGGTGAATTTCTTGAAATTGGTGAGCTTGGGAAACTAAATTGTCCAACACTTTGTCTCTCATCATCACTTAAAGTATAAGCAGAAGACGGTCTCCTTGGAGGGGTATACATAATGAATATATGATTGATTATGGTGTGGTGTGTTTTTGCTATTTTCTAATATTTTTCATTAAAAATTGAAATAAATATATACTTATATATATATATAGATACATAATACTTCGAATAATTTTTAAAATTGATTAGTTATATATATATATATATATATGATTTTTCATGCACTATAATTAACCCTTTTTTAATTTGATTCAATTAATAACTAAATAAGAAATTTAAATGGTTCATTGTGAACCTTCTTTTCTTATTGAATACAATACTTAAAATTATCCAATACATCAAACAATATAAATCAGTATGTATACAATGACGTTATACTGCTGTAATGACATTATACCTCAAAAACGAATCTAAAAATCAATAAAATAATCGCTGTTCTCTATTCTTAAAAAAATGAAAATATATAAAAAAAAAGTAACATATTTATTTACAGAAGTTATTAGAACCACAATTAAAAAAGAACTAGTATGGCGCTAATGTAATTAACTCACCCATTAAATTGAATACAAAAGAAAGAAATATCGTTAATTGAATTAATTAGAATAAATAAATTTATGTTACTTATATAAGTTTTATAAAATAAGTTTATTGATATTTTTATATTACTAGTTTATTAATATTTACCAGCAAAAAATAAAAAACATAAAAAGTTCCTTATATTTATATAAGCATAATATACACAAATTGCTGTAATAAAAAAATAACAAGCAAACACTTTTACTCAGACAGATACCTGTGCAGACAATAATATAAATTATGATATTCCACGATGCGTGTTTATTCTGTAAAAATGTGATTACTAAAACTTGTTCCAGGTCTTCTGCGTATTTATTTAGTACCCAAGACATTCTACCCTTTTCTTTTTTTCAACTTTTTTTAACTTTTTTTGCTGGGTTTTGGTGTGGTAAATAAAGGCATATACGTATATTTGTTAGTGACATCCCATCTTGATTTTTTTTTGCTTTGCTTTCAATAGTTCTCTGGTGATTTCTGAACAGAAAATGTAAATAATTATTCTTGTATACTTGGTTTTTATCTTCAATGTCTTTTTTTGTCATAATAAAGAATTTAATGAAATGTCAGAGATGTCAGAGATGTCAGAGATGTCAGAGATGTCAGAGATGTCAGAGATGTCAGAGTTGTCAAAGTTATAGAAGTTAACTAATCTATAGAAGTTCACAAACATTTGTCAAAATAGTTAAAATTGTCACATTTATAAGATCTTGTTCTTTGTTTTAAGAAATTTTAATTGAATCGACAATGTTAAAGATTGTACTACGATAAAGAAGCAATTGAAATTTCTACTCTTTCAATTCAATTCAATTTTTTTTTTACTTGGTTTAATAATTATATAATTTAATTTCAATATATATATATATATAAGGGATAAGATTTTAAATTTATATTAATTAATTTTTCATCTTATTTATCTTAAACTACAACTAAATCAACCAAACTAATAATATATCGTTGATATTCTATTCCTATTCATTTAGGTTATAACTACTGTTCTTTTTTTATATGTTTTTACATTAACAAATTCAACATTTTTTTTTTTATGAATTATTAATTTAAGTCACTCATTTCAATCCTAAAAATTTTTATTAAGTCACTCTTTTTTACTATACTCTTTTTTTTATATTTACAGAAATATTATATTATTACTGTTTGCTTTTTTTTTAACTATGTTTAATACAACAAAAAATACAAAGAAAAGAAGTTATGAATCAAATTTATTTGATAATACAAATTTACAACAAACTAAAAGAAGAAACTCAAACGATTCACAAAGTAGTTTGATTATCAATACAAATAAAAATAATTTTCAATTATTAACCCCAGAATCATCACCAATTAAACCAAATTATCTTTTAGAGAACCAATTTGCAAAATTAAATTTATTACAAAATTTAAATTTGATTAATAATGAAAAATGTCATCAAATTTTTGAAATACCTGAAATTATTGAAAATATTTTAAATTTTGTTAAAATTCAAGATACTATTGAGAATGAAAAAATTTTACTATATTTAAAAAGACAACCACAAACTTTTGAAAGTTGTTTAAAAATTTATAAAGATAAAGATGAATCAATTGCAAGAAAATATTGGAATCAATTACAAATTAATAAAAAAAATTTAAAAAATTTAAATAATTTGAAAAATTGTTTATTAATAAATAGTTTGTGGTATAATTTGTCATTACCAATCTTTACAGAGACGATTCTAATTGAAAATGAATTAAATTTAAGAAAATTTTTAAGTGGTTTGAATACAAAAATTAAACCAAAATCGATAATAATTAAAAATATAAATTCAAATGTTGATTATTCAACTTTTTTATTAAATTCAAATATAGATTTATCTGAAGTAACACATTTGGAGATTAAATTATGTAAAAATTTCTTACCACCTATTCAATGGTTTAAAAATTTAAGAAATTTACAAAATTTATCATTCCCAGGTAATCAACTTTTAAATGATAGATATTTGATGGAGATCATGTTAAATAATGAATTAAAAAATTTAAAAATTTTAGATTTAAGGGCTTGTGAAAAAATAACTGATGCAAGTATCGTATATATTGCATCAAAATGTCCTGAATTAATTTCCTGCAATTTAGGTAGACATAAATTTTCAGAAAATATTACAGGTGTCTCAGTTGTAGCTTTAGCAGAAAATACAAAGATTGAAACTTTAGGTTTAACAGGTTGTCATATTAATGATGCTGCAATTTGGGAATTGGCTATTTCTCGCGGTAAACATATAAAGAGATTGTCTTTGAATAATTGCAAACTTTTAACTAATATAAGTTTAAAGATAATTGCAAATTATACATATTTCCCACATCTATCTGTGTTAGAAATTAAAAATATTACAAATTTTACAGATTTAAAACATTTAGTAGTTTATAAGAATTGGAAAAAATCAATAAGCAAACCATTTTTATTGGAGACTTGTGAAAGTTTAAAAGAAACAATGATGAAGGAAGAATCAAAATTGATTAGAACTAAATCTTTAACTGTCATACGGGATATGACAGAGTGGGTTAACGGAAGTTCAGATGATAAATAATTAAGGCATCTAAACAAACTTTAAAAACATCAAAAACAAAATATAACGACCATTATAATTGACAATTGTTTATTTACAATAAACTACTAAATATAAATAAGATTAAATAAATAAATAATGCTAATTATTATAACTTGCATTGAATTAATAAAGAAATAATTGAATATTTTTCTATCTGACTATATATTATTGTTAGTTCTTGACATTAAAACTTTTAATATTATCAATATTATTAACAGTAGTGTCAAAATGAAAAATTCGGGAAATTAAAAAATCAAAATTAGAATTTCTTAAAGACCTCAGAAAATCATTGAAATTCGTAATTTTGTAATTTAATTGAATGAAATACATTATACAATTATAATCAAGCTTGTCAATTGCACATTAATATTTAAAATCTATAGTATTTTTGAGATCTCTTTTTTTTATTAAGGAAAAATAATTAGAAAAGAACCCAAAAAAAAATATTGCGATTTTATTTAATATAAGATGGCTTTATCTTTTGTTTCCCAATTAGAAGCTATTAGCAGCAAAAGTAAATGTGTTAACATTTTACTTTGGTCTGTATTTTGTTTTGGTGTCTTAAAATCAACCACATTTGTTTTAAGATTTTTATCATTGATTTTAGATTTATTTATTTTACCACCAGTTGATTATAAAAAATACGGTGCTAAGAATGGTAATTATTGTGTTGTAACTGGTGCTAGTGATGGTATTGGTAAAGAATATGCAGCACAGATGGCTAAACGTGGTTTCAATTTAGTTTTGATTTCAAGAACTTTATCTAAGTTAGAATCAATTAAAAAAGAATTCACTGAAAAATATAATGTTAAAATTGAAATTTTAGCAATTGATGTCTCAAAGGATTCTGAAGAAAATTATAAACAGATTAAAGATTTATGTGAAAATTTACCAGTATCTGTTTTAATTAACAACGTTGGTCAATCTCATTCTATTCCAGTTCCATTTTTAGAAACTGAAGAAAAAGAAATGAGAGATATCATCACCATAAATAATACTGCCACATTAATGATTACTCAAATTATTACACCAATCATCGATAAAACTGTACAAAATTCTAATAAGAAATTACGTGGTTTAATTTTAACTATGGGTTCATTTGGTGGTTTAATTCCAACTCCATTATTAGCTACTTACAGTGGTTCTAAAGCTTTCTTACAAAGTTGGTCTAATGCATTAGCTGGTGAATTGAGTGAAAAGAATATTGATGTTCAATTAGTTATCTCTTACTTAGTTACAAGTGCTATGTCTAAAATCAAACGTTCAAGTGCATTAGTTCCAAATGAAAAGACATTTGTTGCTTCTACTTTAAAGAATGTTGGTAGAAGATGTGGTGCTCAAGAAAGATATTCTACTATTACACCATATTGGTCCCATGCTTTATATGAATTTATTATTGATGAATCATTCGGTGTTTACTCTAAGATTGTAAACTCTATCAATTACTCTTTCCACAAATCCATTAGAGTTAGAGCTTTAAGAAAGGCTGCTAGAGAAGCCAAAAAGAATTGAATTCAATGACGAATTACAATTTTTATTCAATTTTAATTTCTCATAACATATTACTAATGAAATCAATATATATTATATAAATAAACTATTGATATAACTATTATATAATAACAATGTTTCAATATTATATCTTGATTCATTATAGTGAATAACATACTTGTTTCATACTTTTTTTCACTTTTTTACCCTTCTTTAGGTATTTGTCTTTTTTTAAAAATATAGTATATCCCCACTAAAGATCCAGAGGTTAGGCCCACTGGAAAAAAATTTAAAATCATAACGTTTGTAAGAAAAATAAAAATAAATAGAAGGATCGAATTCTTTTAGAGTTACTTTGTTATTGTCTAGATGAAAAATGAATTAAGATATAAAAGATCTAGTGATTATTCTTATATATTATTTCCAATTAACTAATTAAACAAAGTTTATTACTGTGTCTTAATATTGATTTGCCTTTGTGTTACTTTAGGAAATCAATCGATTCGGAATATAGGTATTAATAAGAAGAGACTAATTCAATATTTATTACTATTCTTTTTTTATTTGATTTCTTTTAGGTGTTTTCAAGAATTTTAATTACAAAACAAAAATAAAATATTGATCTAATTAACTAATCATGAGTGGAGAATTAGCAAATTATAAAAGATTAGAAAAAGTTGGGGAAGGTACATATGGTGTTGTTTATAAGGCATTAGATATTCGTCATGGTCAAAGAATTGTTGCCCTAAAGAAAATTCGTTTAGAAAGTGAAGATGAAGGTGTACCAAGTACTGCTATTAGAGAAATTTCATTATTGAAGGAATTGAAAGACGATAATATTGTTAGATTATATGATATTGTTCATTCAGATGCTCATAAGCTATATTTAGTTCTTGAATTTTTAGATTTAGATTTGAAAAGATACATGGAAAGTGTGCCTAAGGATCAATCATTGGGCGATAATATTATTAAGAAATTTATGGTTCAACTTTGTAAAGGTATTGCATATTGTCATTCTCATAGAATTTTGCATAGAGATTTAAAACCACAAAATCTTTTAATTAATAAAGAGGGTAATTTAAAATTGGGTGATTTTGGTTTAGCAAGAGCCTTTGGTGTTCCATTAAGAGCCTATACACATGAAATTGTTACATTATGGTATAGATCACCAGAAGTTTTATTGGGTGGTAAACAATATAGTACCGGTGTCGACATATGGTCAATTGGTTGTATTTTTGCAGAGATGTGTAATAGAAAGCCATTATTCAGTGGTGATAGTGAAATCGATCAAATTTTCAAGATATTTAGAATATTAGGTACACCAAACGAAACAATTTGGCCAGATATTGTATATTTACCAGATTTCAAATCAACATTTCCAAAATGGCATAGAAAAGATTTAGCACAAATAGTTCCATCATTAGATTCTAATGGTATTGATTTATTAGATAAATTATTAGCTTATGATCCAATCAACAGAATAAGTGCGAAAAGAGCATGCATACATCCATATTTCCAAGATTCGGATTAATTTCAATTGAATTTCCCTTGATAATATGTTTTTTAAGTTATCTTTACTCAAATAATAAATATAATACAATAAAAAATATCAAATATGTAATATTTTTATTAGCACGTCACTAAAATACCTTATACAGAAAATATACTTGAATTGATCAATTTTCTAATATGGTCAAGAATCTACTTATTCGATTGAAAAAACCAGAACAACGTAGTGGTTCCATATAAATAATACATATATAAATATTTATTGTCAATATGCATATTCCAAATATAGTAACATAATTAAAAAAAATGAAACCACAAACAAATCAATTTTTTTATTTATTTCAATTCATAATCAAGTTTGGTGTTTTTTTTTTCATTTAATTTTGGTTTTTTTGTTTTTGTTCTTAATAAAAAAATTAAAAATTTCGTGTTCTGTTTTTTTGAAATAATAGGTAGAAACAAATACAAGTACAACTTAAAATGGTTGTATATGTTTATCTGAAAACTGTAAACATGCCCTACAACGGAAGAACAAAAAAACGTTGTTTGGTGGTGTGCTATTGTTTCTAAGCGTATTACGGCTATTAGTTTGTTGTTGTTTGGGTGGATATATCCGCTGCCCTAGCAGAGAAACCCCCGTGAGCGGATATTGATTTGTGTTTTTGAAAGAAAAAAGCCACAGAAACACAGAAAGCAAAAAAAGCAATATGCGGTGGTCTCCGGACACAGACAATTTCTCTGAGAAACAGAAGCGGTTTCAACAACATTGCGTAGAAGTGTGTGTAATTAATTACACAATGAAAATAGCTGGTGTTTGCTACGTGTGTTTCACTCCACAGTTGTACAAGTTCGTATAATAATTTCTTCTACCGAAATCTTCTTCTTAAATATAGTTAATTATGATAATTAACTATATGATTTTGATGAAATTTTAAAGCTTTATTTGTTGCACTGGAACAAAAAAAAATGATAAAGGAGGTACATAGTATAATGTAATTTCAATTTTACAATGAATTAATGTTTTTATTTTTCATAAAAGAAACTTATATATATAATTACAATATCATATTTGAAAATAATTCTTACCATCCATTTACAGTTTTTTCAAAAATTCAATAAGTGATAAAGAAGGAAATTCTCACGCTAATCCTAGACTTCAAATATCATCATCACATTATACACCATCTCGTAAAGAATCCAAGGTCCTTATTTTTTATTTTGAGAAACGTTTTTTTTGTTATCTATATTATTACGAATTTTATAGATATTTGAATATCATATCTCATATCTCCATTGTTGTTGTTTTCACTTCTTTGTGTTTTTTTGATTCAAACCTGCTATTCAATTTGATTTGACAAAGCTTCAACTTCATTTGAAAATTAATTCAATTTTTCCAAGATGAGAAAAGAATTGAAGATTTTTATGTACGCTAACATATTTTTGTTTTTGCTCGCCATATATGTCACTTTTGATTTATTGACTATGGCTGTCGATGATACATTGACTGATGCTATTACGGAATATGAAATTAATCATCCTGTAACAAATGTCAATGAACAGTTGATTCCTAAAATTATTCATCAAACTTATAAAACCGAAGATATCCCTGAACATTGGAAAGAAGGCCAAAGCAAATGTAAATATTTACATCCAGACTACGAATATATGTTTTGGACTGATGCAGGTTCGCTAGAATTTATGGAAAAACATTATCCTTGGTTTGTAGATTCATTTAAAGCCTACAAATATCCAATTGAAAGAGCGGATGTAATCAGATATTTTGTATTAGATTATTACGGAGGTATTTACATCGATTTAGATGATGCATGTGAAAGAAAATTAGATCCTTTATTACAATTCCCTGCTTTTGTAAGAAAAACATCACCAACTGGTATTTCAAATGATGTTATGGGTTCAAAACCTCATCATCCATTTTACATTAAATTACAAAAAAATTTAGATAAATATAACAGAAATATTCATATTCCATATTTTACAATCCTTGCATCGACTGGACCACTTTTTGTAAGTTTAATTTGGAAACAATATAAAAGATGGGGTGTTACACCAGGGGATGAAGTTAGAATATTGCAACCAGAATATTACAAAATGCATTCATATTCATTTTTTTCAATCACAAAGGGATCATCATGGCATACAGATGATGCATCTTTTATTAAATCTTTAGCATCTCATATTTTAGCTTGTGTGGTTGCTGGTTTTGTTTTTGCTTTTGCAATGTTATATTTAGAATATTGTTTTTACGCTTGGTTATGTTCAAAAAATGACAAATCAACCACAAAGACAAGATCATATTTATCTTTGAAATTTTTTATGCTACCTATTCATAAACTACTGGCTTTATTCTATACTTTTAGAAAAGATGAATTTGAAATGACGGATAATATAAGATTACAAACATTGCCAAAAGATAATAAATACGCTGATTCATTGAAAAGAGCCACAAATATTAAGAAAAAAAGAAAAGACTCAAATGTCTCATATATGCATATAATTAATGATCTAGAAAGTAATCTAGAAACAGTATAAAACTATTTATGTAAAATATAAAAAATATATATATATATAAGTTACCATTCATAACACAAGAAACATATAAGAAACGTTTTAAAAATTAATTAATAATTTTAACCATTAGCTCTTGTAATTCGTTTAAAATTATTTTGACCTTAAAGAAATAATTGAAAAACTGTAAGTCATAATTCACAATTATCTGAACAAAAATATAATTTATATAAAATAATGTTTTTATTAGATTAAACGAATATATATGAGATTTAAAAGTTGTAAAAAAAAAGATGTATCTCTATATATTAAATACAAAATTACATACTGCTATGCTGGGCTTCCTAAGAAGATAAAGCAGCAGAGGAACCAGAAATAGCTAACCATTTGTCAACTGTTTCTTGAGTTAAAGAATCACCAAAGTCTTCGGAAACTTCAACGATATGAGCGGTTTGGTCGTCACTGTTGAAGATAACAGCAGCCTTTAAGGAGGAAGAAGTTGGTCTGGCAAAGTAGTCTTGAGAACCACCACCACCGGTAGAGGTACCGTCATTACCTTGACCATCGTGAATGTGAGAAATTAATTTATCAGAACCAGCAGATAAGATTTCGAATAAATCAAATTCACCACAACCAGTACTCCAACAAGAACATGAAGCATCACCGTATTGTAAAGTACGAGGAATCTTGGCATTTAATAACCAGATAGCTGGCATGTCTTGGTTAGTGGCAGAACCATCGGTGTCACTTGGCATAGTGAATTCGAAAACAAAGATCTTATCACCACCACCGAAACCATGGTAAGCTGGAATACCATCTCTGTAGTAACCACAGTCACTAGAACCACATTCATTACCAGAGAAGATAATGAATTCATTACCAGATGAAACAGTAACGTCACCTAAAACTTGAGAAGTAGAAGAACCAGAAACACCGTCAGAAGCAGCGAAAGAGATAGAATTACCGAAACAGGAAGACCAGACACCAGAATCTGTGACACCACCTTGGTGGTTCATGAAAGTAACGTTGGTAGCAGAACCTGGAGCATAGTAAGAACCTCTAGTCCAAGCACCAGATGAAGATGAAGATGAAGAGGATGAAGCAGCAGATGAAGAGGAAGCAACAGTAGATTGAACTGAAGTAGTTAAAGAGGAAGTGGTAGAGGTAACTGGAACAGTGGTAGTTTCAGCTTGTTGAGCTGGAGAAGTACTTTCAGCACTGCTGACAATGGTGTTAACCTTAGTGTAAGAAGTAGCATCGGTGGCAGAAGCAGTAACGACGTTACCGTTAGCATCAATAAAAACTGTAGAAGTGACTTCAACCCATTCGACAACAACGTCTCTCTTGTGACGATGGCTAACTGGAGCACAGTCGGCTTCAGCAACAGCTCTTTTCTTTAAAGAAGCACTTGAGTTTGGATAGTAGACACCAAATTGAGCTAACTTGATTGGACCTCTGAAATGGACAGATAATTCTTCATTCAATGGAGCTAAATTACCACTGAAAGAGGTGGATTGTTGGCTACAAACACATGAGCTTTCGTCCATGTTGGTAACATCCTTGTAAGTACCGGAATAACCAATGTTGTTGTAAACGATGGCATTAGTTTCTGAACAATAGTAGTTACCATCAATGTAACTACAATCAGCACTAGCCAAACCAGCAGCTGACAAAGCAGCTAATGATACGGTAGATAATTTCATTGTTGTTTTTGGATTTTTTTTTAGTGGAAAAAATGAATGACTTAAGTTGGATTAAATTTGTTGTTTTTTGAACTTGAAGTTTAAATAATATTTAAGTTAAAGAAAAAAGTTAAGCCAAGAAGTAACAAAAAAATGATAAAACATAGAATGAATGGCTAGTTTAGCAAGTTATTATATAAAATAAAGAAAAAATATTAATAAAATAAAATATTTATAGAACTGTAAACCTATTAAATTCTAACCCTGTGAAAAATGAAATCAATAAGTTTAGACTAAAAATATATTTTAATAGAGTGATAAAAATTTTTTTTCACTATATAAAACGTATATCTATTTTTTTTTTAAAAATCGTGTAAATATTTTTTCCTAATTAGAACAAACATAAACAGCAAAACGTAACTTCCTTTTCTTGAAGATAAAACAATGATGATGAAAAGCTTTAATTTAAGTATATTGTTAAAATACTTTAGTGATTGATATTAATTGACTAACAGGGAAAAATAACTAAAAACGTACGTGAAAAATATAATTAATTTCTTTTTATTTCAGATGCTTTTCTATCTTTGTGCGATCCCATCTTACATGTTAAAAAATCTATCAAGATCAAATTAATCAAAATAACCACCAATAAAATTGAATAAATCTCGGTCTTATACGTGTGTATCTACGAAATTTTGAAATTTTGAGTTTGGAGGTCTCGAAAAAAAGTAAAACATTATTATTTTTGGTGATTCAATGCTAAAAATGTGCGTAGGAAAACGATTTATTTTTTAAAACAAAAATTTTCGAAAAAAAAAAAAAAATATTTATTAAATTCCCGTTTTGGTTTTTCCTATTTAGGAAATAAAAATTGGGATCTCAAAAAGAAGGCTTGAAAATGTAAGTTCGACTTGAAAGTTATAGAGATATTTATTACACACAGTCAACAGTCATTAAGTAAGTAAAAAATTAATTTTTATTATTTATATTTGATTTTTTAATATTAAATCTGGTATCATTATGCCTCATTGATCATATTTTCACTACAATGAAAAAAAAGATATTTACATAGTTAAGGTAAATGTTACCCTTCTTATTACACTCTTCTAAACACAATTAAATAAGTATGGATACTTAACTATTGGGCAGTAAAATAACAATAGGTTTTTTTAGTCAGGTGATTCTTTTTTATCACTAAAGTGATGTGGGCACAGGCAATATAAGCAATTGTAAATACTTGTAATGTACTACGATAAAGTGATTGAAGGTGAATTAAGATCTATGCCAAGATAAATTTATTGGAAGTTAAACTAGAACTTTTTTTAATGCAATACGTTAAAGTTAGTATTCTGAACTTTCATAAAAATTAGAAAACTTAAAGAATTTCAATAGATGTATTCCTTTTTAATTTAAATCAATTTGTCTAATTTAAGTTACATTCTAAAAAAATTTATTTTATAACATGTTGAACATAATTTTGAATAAACTCTAGTATTAGGAATATGTTTTATTCATCGATTAGCAATTCAGTAACGTTCTTAGAAAAATCATTTAGTGTTTGTATTTTGGTAAGAATATCAATAATTTGAGACGATGATATCATCTTAATGATTTTGATTATACCATCTTTAACAAATTTACGAACCTTGTTATACCTAATAGCAATATGTTTCGTTTGTTTATAAAATGCTGGATGTGAATCTGGCACACTGTATATCTCTCTCCATGTATATGGTTTATTTACTGTTGCCCCAGATGTGAAACAATGTGAAGACACAAGGGAAAACCTAGATAAGGTCCACTCTTTGTTAGAATTAGACAAAGTTGGTGAATTCTATGATATAAATGTTCACCAATACAGGAACCGAACAATCATATTATCACTTACAGATTTTATATCTAAAATGGTCATGTTTTCTAATATAGATATCTCTAAAACTCCTAACACACCACTTCTAAGCAATAGTGACAGCTACTTTAAAACATCACCTTTGTCAAATAACATTACTTAATACCAAAGTGTTGTTGGTTAACGTCTACTTTGCGCAAACACAGTGCGTCCAGATATTGCTTATGTTCTCTCCTCAATATCACAATTTTTAAAGGAATTCCAACATATACGTATGAAAGCTGCTTAAAGGGTTATCTCTTATTTAAAAACTACTTGAAATTTAGAATTATAATATCTCGCTGGTTCACCCATTCAACTTATAACTTACATTGATGTTTCTCATGCAAACCCTCAAAACGCTCCATATTCTACAAGTGGTTACATTACGTGCAAAATATACTGATATAAGGTGTCACAAGGGTTGTAAGTGTGTTTAATGACGTATAATCAGATTTTTTAGGATCATATCATCTTCTCAAAATGCAGATGGATGGATAAAAAATCTAAATATATAAATAGAGGTATGATAATTACATCATTAAATGTGTTAACTATATCTTCACTCTCAAATACATAATATTAAGATTTTGTCACAATATTCCAATATTCAAATAAAAAGTTTTTTTTTAGTGTCATTTTGATTTTGAAGTCCCATTGTGACAACATAAAAGTAAAATTTTATAAAGTATTTAAGGTGTCTACTCTATTAAACTATAAGCATGGTAACATTGTTGATTTTAACTCATAATACGCAATACTTAAAATTTTAAATAAAAAAATTAAGATCCGATTGAAAACTCAATGCAAAAAAAAGTTATTTCCAATATATTATGTTTATTAGATATTTGAGGTTCACAATCAACTCACAGATGTATATAATAATGTTTACTATTACGAATCCAAACAAGGGAAACAAAGAGTAATATTTGAAATTCATCTTCGAAAATCTGCAAAAACAGCACACTAATAAAATGATCTATTGTTATATTAATAAATAAATACGAAAAGTTCAAACAAAAATAATACATATAAACTCATAAAACGATTTTTAATTAATGGAATATACATATTTGAGTTCCAATTCAAGTAAATATTTGCATCGGTTCTTAACAGATAACATAATAGTCAATTGAACATATATTTTACATACGTAGATAAAGTATACTACTGTAATAGAATTTTTTTTATAGTTTTTAATTTTTGTAATCTGGAGATATCAACCGATGAATTTTAAAAATTCGAAATTATATAACTCGGACAACATCATTCAACTTGTACGTAATTTATTTAGTAATTCTTAAAATTAATATATATTTATTGTTATATTAAATTATCTATACCCGGGATTAGTGACCACACGGACACATACACAAATTACAAAAAAATGGTCGGTTGTTAAATAAACATTTTACATCTTCATTTTCCGCTAACAAAATACTAAACAAATTTCTAATAAGGCTGTATGATATTTATTGTTTCCTTTATCAAAAAAAGGTTGTTGTAGCACATTTCTTTTTAATTGAGCTAATTAATTTAAATAAATTTTTTATTTTTTTTATTTTGTTATAATAAATCCAACAGGGCAGAAAAAATAAGAAAGAAAGAAAGAAAGAAAACGGTGCGTAGATGGGTTTACTTCAGCCAACCCATGTTTTTCTTTTCTTTTTGTTTTTCGTGCATTCCCTCGGATTTTTACTTTGTTAAATAATAATTTATTGATTACCTAAAATTATGCACTTAACATATATCTATTTTTATACATATGTTCCTTAGAACAATTATATCATTGTACGGGCATTATTTAGTCAAATTCATATATCTCAGATAATTAAATGAAAATAACAACCGTGTTCGTATTGAAAGTTTTAATAATAATGCGAATTTTTCATATATAATATTTTTATAGTCACTATCCCGTAGAAATCTTACGAAAATTAAAAAAAAAAAACAAATATATCTGTCAAGTTTTTCTTCTGTTTAACTGTCGTTGTAAAATATTTAATATATTCTGTCAATAATAATTATGATTTAAAAAAAGAAAAGCTTTAATTTAATTTCATTCGGATACTAAAATGATCATTTATTATGAACAAAAAATATTCATTTAATAAAATTTTATTATATTTATCAACTCGGTAAGTATAGAATATCGGAAATATTGATAGTGATTTTTAAGAGACACATTTTTATGTAAATTCTGATTTCGAAAAAAGAAACTCCGTACCAAAAACATATCAGCTTTTCATTTTTTTTAAAAAATACTCAATGAGTTGACCAAACATTACAATAATAAAAAGAAAAAACGATGAGCTGTAAAAAAACAACTTACAATACAGATACTACTGAAATAAGTACATTTTTCTATACTTTAACTAGCTTTGTTTTTGTTATAAAGATATAAGTAAACTAATAGTTTAATTTATATCTGGAATTATAATCTAATGAAAATTTAAGGTTAAAAAAAAGTTAATTCTCTTCATCTTTTTTCAAAATTAATTTAATTAACTCATTTCTATTTTAAAATAAAAATAATTTTTTAATTTTTCTTGATATATAAAGGGTTTGAAATTATTTTTTTAAAAATAATCAATCTATTAATTCATTTATAATCATCTTTATTCTTGTTCGAATCTTAAACATTTCATTAAAACTTTTAGAAAAAAACCAACAACAGCAAATACAAAAAATCATATATCATTAATCCTATCTCTTTATTCAACTTAAAACTTTCAAAGAAGTGCTATATTATAAAATAATTTCACAACTAATAATTAATAGTCATGTCATCTTCAGAAAGTAAAGAAGAGAATTATTCTAATGATAAGGAAAATACTTCCCTTGCTGATTCAATAGAATCAGTACAACAATTCAATGGTTTAAATGATCCAATTGAACCATTATCCGAATCTCAATCTGCTACTGAACAATTATCACGTAATCTAAGTAAAGTACTATCAAATGTTGATGGTATCGAAAGATTAGAATCCTTAGCAAGAGTTTTATCTACTAAAACTAAGAAAGAAATGCAATCTTTCGAAATTAATGACTTGGATTTCGATTTACGTTCTTTATTAAATTATTTAAGAAATCGTCAAATAGAACAAGGTATCGAACCAGGTGATTCGGGTGTCGCTATGAAACATTTAACTGCTATCGGTGTCGACGCTTCCGCTGCTTATGGTCCAAGTGTCGCCGAAATGGTTAGAGATGGTATTAATTTCCCAGTTAATATCGTTAAAAGATTAAGAAAATCTGATTCTGTACCAACAAGAAAAATTATTCAAGATTTCACTGGTGTTGTCGAATCAGGTGAAATGTTATTCGTCGTCGGTAGACCAGGTGCTGGTTGTTCTACTTTATTAAAATGTATTTCTGGTGAAACTTCAGAATTATTAGACGTTCAAGGTGAATTCAGTTACGATGGTTTATCACAAGAAGAAATGATGGCTAAATATAAAGGTTACGTTATTTACTGTCCAGAATTAGATTTCCATTTCCCAAGAATTACCGTTAAAGAAACAATCGATTTCGCTTTAAAATGTAAAACTCCACGTACTAGAATCGATAACATGACAAGAGCCGAATACGTCGATAAATTAAGAGATATGTGGTGTACTGTTTTCGGTTTAAGACACACATATGCCACTAAAGTTGGTAATGATTTCGTCAGAGGTGTCTCTGGTGGTGAACGTAAGCGTGTTTCCTTAGTCGAAGCTCAAGCCATGGGTGCTTCTATTTACTCATGGGATAATGCCACCAGAGGTTTAGACGCTTCTACCGCTTTAGAATTTGCTCAAGCTATCAGAACTGCTACAAATATGATGAACAACTCTGCTGTTGTTGCTATTTACCAAGCTGGTGAAAACATTTATAAATTATTCGATAAGGCTACTGTATTATACAATGGTAGACAAATTTATTTCGGTCCAGCAACTAAAGCTGTCGATTACTTCATTGATATGGGTTGGGTTAAGCCAGACAGAATGACATCGGCCGAATTCTTAACTGCTGTTACTGTTGATTTCGAAAACACATCCTTAGAAATCAGACCAGGTTATGAAGACAAGGTTCCAAAATCTGGTGCCGAATTTGAAGAATACTGGTTAAATTCTACAGATTACCAAGCTGTTTTAGCTGAATACGAAGATTATCAATCCAGACATAATGAAGCCGAAACCAGGGACAGATTAGATGTTGCTAAAGAACAAAGAAGACAACAAGGTGTTAGAAAATCATCTCAATATACTGTCAACTACTGGTCCCAAGTTTACTACTGTATGATTCGTGGTTTCCAAAGAGTTAAGGGTGATTCTACTTATACTCAAATTTATGTCTCATCTTTTTTAATTAAAGGTTTAGTTGTCGGTTCTATGTTTCACAAGATTGATCCAAAAGATCAATCTACTACTTCTGGTGCTTATTCTCGTGGTGGTTTGTTATTCTATGTCTTATTATTCGCTGCTGTTACTTCTTTAGCTGAAATTTCCAATTCTTTTGCTAATAGACCAATTATTGTTAAACATAAAACTTATACTATGTATCATTTATCTGCTGAAGCTTTACAAGAAATTATTACTGAAATTCCAACCAAATTCATCGCTATTGTTGTTTTAAGTTTAGTTTCATACTGGATTCCATTTTTGAAATACCAAGCAGGTGCTTTCTTCCAATACTTTTTATACTTATTAACTGTTCAACAATGTACTTCCTTCATTTTCAAATTAGTTGCTACTATAACCAAGGATGGTGTTACTGCACATTTCGTTGGTGGTTTATACGTTTTAATGTTAACCTGTTACGCTGGTTTTGTTTTACCAATTGGTGAAATGCATCATTGGATTAGATGGTTCCATTACTTGAATCCATTGACATACGGTTTTGAATCTTTAATGAGTACTGAATTCCATGGCAGACAAATGTTATGTAGCAGTTTAGTACCAAGTGGTGCTGGTTATGAAGATATTACCATTGCTAACCAAGTTTGTGATGCCACTGGTGCTGTTAAAGGTAACTTATACGTTTCCGGTGATGAATATATCTTGAAATCATACCACTTCGCATATAAGCATGCTTGGAGAAATTGGGGTGTTAATATTGTTTGGACTTTTGGTTATATTGTTGCTAACGTTTTATTATCTGAATACTTAAAACCTGTTGAAAGTGGTGGTGATTTATTGTTATACAAGAGAGGTCATATGCCTGAATTTGGTACTGAAAATGCAGATGCCAGAACTGCTACTAGAGAAGAAATGATGGAAGCATTAAATGGTCCAAATGTCGATTTATCTTCTATTATTGAAGCTAAAGATGTTTTCACATGGAATCACTTGAATTACACGATTCCTTACGATGGTGCTACAAGACAATTATTGAATGATATTTTTGGTTATGTTAAACCTGGTAAGATGACTGCTTTAATGGGTGAATCCGGTGCTGGTAAGACTACTTTATTAAATGTTTTGGCGCAAAGAATCAATATGGGTGTTATTTCTGGTGATATGCTAGTAAATGCCAAGGATTTACCAGCTTCATTTAACAGATCCTGTGGTTATGTTGCACAAGCTGATAACCACATGGCTGAATTATCTGTCAGAGAATCCTTACGTTTTGCTGCTGAATTAAGACAACCAAGATCTGTTCCATTGGAAGAAAAACATGCTTATGTTGAAAAAATTATTACCTTATTGGGTATGCAAAACTATGCTGAAGCTTTAATTGGTAAAACTGGAAGAGGTTTGAATGTCGAACAAAGAAAGAAATTATCTATTGGTGTCGAGTTAGTTGCTAGGCCATCTTTATTATTATTCTTAGATGAACCAACTTCTGGTTTAGATTCCCAATCTTCATGGTCTATTGTTCAATTCTTAAGAGCCTTAGCTGACTCTGGTCAATCTATTCTATGTACTATTCATCAACCTTCTGCTACATTATTCGAACAATTTGATAGATTATTATTGTTAAAGAAAGGTGGTAAGATGGTCTACTTTGGTGATATTGGTCCAAACTCTTCTGTATTATTGAAATATTTTGAACGTCAATCTGGTGTTAAATGTGGTGTTTCTGAAAATCCTGCTGAATATATTTTGAATTGTATTGGTGCCGGTGCTACTGCCAGTGCTAATGCTGATTGGAATGAATTATGGTTAGCTTCTCCAGAGTGTGCTGCTGCTAGAGCTGAAGTTGAAGATTTACACGCTAAATTGATTTCTAGACCAATTGAAGAAGATCCTGAATTATCTGGTAAATTTGCTGCTTCCTACTTAACTCAATTGAAGTGTGTTGTTAACAGAACATTTGTTCAATTCTGGAGATCTCCTATTTATATTAGAGCTAAATATCTAGAATGTGTTACCTGTGCGTTATTTGTCGGTCTATCTTATGTTGGTGTTAACCACTCCATTGGTGGTGCTAATGAAGCTTTTGCCTCTATTTTCATGTTGTTATTAATTGCTTTGGCTATGATTAATCAAATTTGTGTTTTCGCTTATGATTCCAGAGAATTATATGAAGTTAGAGAAGCTGCATCGAATACTTTCCATTGGAGTGCTTTATTGTTATGTCATATGTTTGTTGAAATCTGTTGGTCTATGTCTGCTCAATTATTCTGTTTCTTATTTTACTACTGGCCTGCTCAATATAATGGAAGAGCTGACCATGCTGGTTTCTTCTTCTTCTTCTATGTTTTAATTTTCCCAATCTATTTCGTTAGTTATGGTCTATGGTTATTATACTTATCTCCTGATGTTCCATCTGCTTCTATTATTAACTCAAACTTATTCGCTGCTATGTTATTATTCTGTGGTATCTTACAACCAAGAGAGAAGATGCCAGGTTTCTGGAGAGGTTTAATGTACAATGTTTCTCCATTCACTTACGTTGTACAAGCTCTAGTCACTCCATTAGTTCACGATAAATCTCTAAAATGTGGTGCCAATGAATTCAATGTTATGGATCCATTTGATGGTCAAACATGTGGTGATTTCTTAAGTGCTTATGTTTCAAATAAAGGTGGTTATATAGATAATCCAAACGCCACTGCCGATTGTCGTTATTGTCCATACACTAACCAAGCTGCTGCTGTTGAAAAGTTCAATATTAAATGGACTTACAGATGGAGAAATTTTGGTTTTATGTGGGTTTACATTTGCTTCAACATTTTCGCTATGTTATCCTGTTACTACATTATGAGAGTCAAGGTCTGGTCTTTGAAATCTGTCTTGAATTTCAAAAAATGGTTCAATGGTCCAAGAAAAGAAAGACATGAAAATGAAAAGAATATCTTCCAAGTTCAACCAGGTGATGCTGAAAAGGTCGCTAAGGATACTAAAATTTCCGCTTAATTTATTAAACATTGATAATGTTTAAATTTAGAACGACAGCATTGCATACACATTTACATATATTTTTAATTACCCTTCAATGTTTACGGATAATTATTATTTAATTTTATAATATTCAATAAGAAATAAATAATAAATAATAAATTTTTAATTTTAATAATGTATAGTTATTTAGAAATATTATTCATCCAAGTCGAGTTGATTTATCTGATTCAAATTTAAAATTATGGTAAAACACGGAAGCGACATTTTTTTTGAGTTAATGAAACTAAGAATGTTAAAATTTGATAAAAATGGTAACACTAGCTGTTGTACAATATATATTTAGTATTTTGATTATTGAATTTATGTATAATACATTGTTATTGAAAGTACTTATACTTTGTCAAGGTAAATATAAGAGATGAATTAAAATATTCCCAAAAGAAAATATTAACTTAAAAATATTTATTATCGTCGCCACCAATGCGAATATCTGTTGTTAAATTATTAAGGTATAATTCAATTGTTAGAAATTATAAGACAAATCGAATTATAACTAATGAGATAGATGGAAATAAGTACGAAATTGAAGCTAACAGGAATAAGGATTTCATAGATAACTTACCCTTTATTAAAAGTAAAGTTGATGTAAAATCATCGAATGGTAAAGGTATCACGAATAAAAAAGATGATGGTTTACAACATAAAATATCAATAGTTAGGGAAATTTTTGGAAATGATCCAAATGATAATAATTGCATAAATTATAAACTTCCAACCAACATCAGATCTCCTTTTGATGTTGCCATTTCTAAAAAACGAAAAGATTCTGGTAATGAATCAGAAAAGGAAAATAAAACAGGTAGACTATCTGTGACACAATTATTAACAAAACGATGGTGTGAATTGAGACAAACATATGATATATATTCTAAGATTCCATTAAAGGAAACACCTCAAATTAAAGTTGGATCTATGGCTCACAAAGTTTTAGAAGATAGATCACATCCAATTTCAAAAGAATGGAATGAGTTTGCTGATGAGTTTGAATTAAAAATCCCAAATGACAAATATCACCAATTTATTGATACGATTTTCACGAGTAGTATGCGTATTATATCTTTATTTAGAGCAGGGGAGGCTAGAGAAGTTATTTGCCATAGTTATCTTGACAGTAAAACAGGGAAATTGTTAGAGGAGCCACCACGTTCCGATAAAGATATTACAGTTTCTGGTGTAATTGATCACTTAATATTAACTGAAAAAGAAGATACCAAGTCTCAAACAAAAATACACCCATCTGGATTGGCATATATTTATGATAATGAAATCTTTTATTCATACGACTCTTTACTAGAATGTTTAGAAATAAATAAGAAGCAATTAACCTCAAAATTTGAAATTATCGTCTCTGATGTAAAAAATAGATCATACAGGAGTAAACCGACACAATCATCGGTGGTAAGAGCTGCCAAATATCAAGCAATGTATTATCATAAATTTTTGCATTTATTATCTTTATCTCCAAGTAACACATATCAGAATATCATAATCAATGCTCAAAGAAGAGGCTACGATGTCGATAAACCTATTGATGCGGCTAAACTAATTAGTTTACTAGAGTTCGATAATATATTTATACATGATATGAGAAAATTAAGGGATGGTATCAACCTTGGATTCGAAGATTTCGATAATGACACTCAAACATACTATAAAGAATCAAATACGAACTATAATTTAAAAAAATATAATGACATACTTACTGATATCCGAGTATTAGAAAAATATGGCGAATTTTTTGTTGACTGGAAAACTCCATTGACTTTACGATATTTTGCTTCTAGATTGGCACAATTATATCAACATGTAGGTCCCTTTCTTTCAGATAAATTATTAATCGAATATTATTGTAATGGTGAAAATTTCCATACGATCCATTTCGACTATGACGAACATATTATAAAGAAAGAAACATTGAATAGTTCATTATTTTGGTTTGGAAAACGTGAAATTGAACCTATTACACCAACTGCATTAAATATTTTAACTTATTGTAAATATTGTGACTATAAAGCTGTGTGTTCATGGAAAAAGCATGGTGAAGAAAACAATAAGACACTTGGTAATGAATTGTTAAAAATGCATAATTCTTAGCAAAGCATATATCTCAAACGATGATCACAAAAGGGTACTTCTTTTTTCTTTTACGTAAGCTTAAATATTTATTTATTGGGAATATTTCAACAGATTTAAAGATTCCCTAAATATGTATCAATATATATTCTTATATAAATATTCAAACAAAAAAAAAATATTAGTTATAAAAATTTAATCTATTGAACAAAAGACATATATTTTGAGAATTTTATTATGCGGTTCTCTAAGGCTAATTTTTGAAAATTGAATAAACCAAATTATAAATGCAAAATAATGAAGAACACGATAGATAAGAGTTTTATCTTACAAAATTTTAATATGCCTTTTGATTTACCCTTTTGAATAAAAAATAACTAAGATCATTATTGTTATTATTTTAACAGTAATAACAATGTAAATATCAGGCCAGGATATCAAAAGTTTAGGAAAAAATAGATGACTAAACTACTATTTCTTTATAACTGATATGAGAATAAATTATTCTAAACTCTTAGATGGATCTGTTTTTAATATGCACAACAAAAATTAAAACCAATTTATCAAAGAGTGGAGTTTGTCTATTAAGAATACCGTTATTGACAAATCTAAAGGCATTAGAATACACTATATACTAGTAAAAAAAATTTAATGATTTTAATCAACTATTTATAATTTTAAATAAAATTAGTATCTTGGGAACTTTGAAAAGAGATTTACTTAAAACATTTAATTTAATTTTAAGTGTTAATATATTGTACTTTAAATATATATACAAGGTTATAAATAACGGTTTTACATAAATGTGAAAGATATTTTATTTGGAAAAATGATGCAACTAAAGAATAATAATAACTGATGAATATCTAACAATTAAGGGATAATAAAATGAGATAATATGCAACCAACAAATATTGAAATTGTTTATTTAGTTTCATCAGCATCTTCTTCTATTTCATATAACACACCTGCGTCATCTAATAATTCAGATAATTCACCATTTTGAGCCATAGTAGTTAGAATATCACAGCCTCCCACAAACTCTTTATTTAAATATAATTGTGGAATAGTTGGCCATTCACTAAATTCTTTAACACCAGTTCTTAATTCAGGATCTTCTAGTACATTATATGCAGCAAATTTATTTGGATCAATACCTTGATGACCTAATATTTCAATAGTAGCTCTTGAAAAACCACATTGTGGGAATTCAGGTGTACCTTTCATGAACAAAACGACTGGTGCAGATGAAATGCATTCTTCAATTGCCTTTTTAGTTTCTGTACTCAAGAACATTTTTGATTGTAATCTGAAAAGTTGAGGTGCGATCATTTTTGGTGCAAAAAATCTTGTATTTGTTGTAGCAAATTTTCTTAAAAACATAATTGCTTGTTGGATATATTTATTTTATTTTAATAATTTTGAAAATATTGTTTTAATAAGATATATAAATTAATATTATATTTTTATATCATTAACAACAAAATATCATTAGTATTACTAATAGTTTTACCTTTTTGAACCTATTATATTTTTTAATCAGTATAATTTTATTAACGCTTTTTTCAAAATTATTGACTCTAGAGCAAAAAAAACAACAACCACAATCAATACAATTTGTCATGTAGATTGAATTAAAATCTTAAAAATATGGATTAACAAAACATTTTAAATTTGAATGTAATTAATAAAAATAATTATTATAGATAACTTTTAGTAATTGATGTTTATGATGTTTTAGCCAACTATATTGCAACAACTAAAGTACCTTTAAAAGTATGTAAACAATGAAGTCTGAATAGAGATTATAAGAAAATGTACATATCGGTGATTGTTTATAATATATTTTGAATAATTTTATTCAATATACTATCAATATTTATAGTTGATAAAAATTATGCAATAACAAATGTCATTTCCTTTAATTTCTTTTGTTACATTGTAATATTTTTTTCAATAAAATTTATTATCTTCTAATGTTTTCTATAGCAGTTTGAGAATAAAAAATTGCTTTGAATCCTCTAATAAAAGATAGTTTAATTATTGGTGGTGGCAAAATTTTAATGTGATTATCAGTAACATATATTTATCTTCTTTTGGCATCAATAGAGGTTATGTTTTATTATTTTTTCTTCTCACATATTAAGACATATCCAAACCAAGCCAATTATCATATAATGAGTTATAATATATTATATTTTATAATGCAGTAAGAATTGTTTTATTTGATACAGTATTAAATCATTTATGAAAATTAATGTTTGGTAAAATGGATAAAGTAGATCATCACAGCAATTTATTAAATTAATCACCAAATCGCAAACCGTTATTTGAGTTTTTATCGATATATATTAGATTTTATTATAATACCAATTAAAGTTTATTATTATTGTTTAAGTTCAATTTCCATTTTATTTGATTTAAGTGAATTATCTAAAATTTTTTGAAAAAATTATTTATTCAAAAATATGTGCGCTCGTATACTCATTAGTAAAAATTGCACCTGTATAATCTGAGCTCGTATGGCGCAGTGGTAGCGCAGCAGATTGCAAATCTGTTGGTCCTTAGTTCGATCCTGAGTGCGAGCTCAATTTTTTTTATATCTCCTTCAATTTTCAATACTTTCATTTATGTTTTATTAACTTTAACTCCATCTATTGCATTTAAACAATAACCCATTCTTCAATAAATGCCTAAATCTGAACACTATATTTAAAATATTCAATGATCGTTAACATTTACAATGTTGTTCTGAGAATAATTAAATTACAGAAGAATAATTAAATTACAGAAGAATAAAGAAATTACAAATAATTATTATTGTAAACTATATAATTTTTACAAATTCGCAAATTTGCAAAATATCAGTAACAGTAAGTTTACTTAAGAAACAATTAAAACTCCATCTATTCAATAACATTTCATTTAATTAACTTTTCAATCATTTAGAATTGAAAACAACAACAACAACATAAATTGAGGTATTCCAATAAAATGAGTGTAATGTTTCACAATACTATATTCAATTGAATTTTTAGTTTCTTTTCTTATCTTTTCTTATCATATCATATCTTATCTTATCTTTTCTATAATTTTGTAAATTTGTAAATTTCCTTATCTTATCAGTTAGTTTAAAAAAATTGTCACTCCGAGAGGAGTTAAAATAAACGACTGAAAATGACTAAAATATTGAATATAAGAATAATATAAGCGAATAAGTAACAATAAATGATTGATTGTGTCACAAGTATGAATGTTATTAAAATAATTTTATTAAATTGTATATAAGTGATATTATATTTCAATTGTTAAATAATGAACTTATTAAAATTTCAATAATATGTAACACAAGAAACTATTCTGTAAGAAAATAATAACACTACAACTTATATAGTTAAATAAATTATACTTGTATTGATTGACATAGTCACGAACAATATTATTTAAAGATGACTCGATTAAGCAGTTTAGGATGGACAGTCCAGGATTGGATTGATTTTAATCTAAAATCTACTGATAATGAAATTTTGTCTCAATTAGAAGCTTTAGTGGAATCCCAAAGAAATTCTATAAATGATTATGCATGGATATCATTGGCGTCGATTGATGAATTAAGGAGACAATGGTTAATTCAATCAGTTAGATCCGATAGAAATAAATTAAGTTTATTTGGTGTTCCAATTGGGATTAAAGATAATATCGATGTGAATGGAATGACTACAACCGCTGCTTGTCCCGCTTTCGCTTATGACGCTAAAGAAGACGCTACGGTAATTAAATTATTAAAAGAAGCTGGTGCAATAATTATTGGTAAGACTAACCTTGATCAATTTGCAACTGGTTTAGTTGGCACTAGATCTCCTTACGGGAAGACTCCTTGTGTATTCGACGATGATCATATTTCTGGTGGATCATCTTCCGGGTCTGCTTCTGTAGTTGCAAGAGGTATTGTACCATTGGCATTGGGCACAGATACTGCTGGCTCAGGAAGAGTTCCAGCGGCCTTAAATAATATTATAGGTTTAAAGCCAACAAAAGGTGCTATCTCCTGTTATGGTGTAGTTCCTGCATGTAAGTCTTTAGATTGTGTTTCAATTTTTGCTTTAAATTTAATTGACGCTGAAAAATGTTTTAATATTTTAAATAAACAAGATTTTGACAATTATGAATATTCAAGAGAATTTATTAAAAATCCAATCCAGAAAATATCAGGAAAAAAGAAAATTGGTATACCACATTCAATTGATTGGTATGGTGAAGTTGAAAATTCTAAACTATTTTGTAATGCAACAAAAAATTTAAATAATTTAAATCTCTCGGTTTCTCAGATTGATTTTCAACCTCTATTAGATTTAGCACTTTGTTTATACGAAGGTCCCTGGGTTGCAGAAAGATATATTACAATTGAGAATTTGTTAAAAGATGAAAGTTCTTATTCTTTATTTGATAGCGATGTATTATCCATTATAATGCAATCAGAAAACTATTCAGCCTCTGATTATTTTAAATTTGAATACAAGAGAGAAAAATTATTACAAAAAATTAAAAAAATATTTGATCAAGTTGATGTATTATGTGTACCAACTTGTTTATTGAATCCAACATTTGAAGATGTTCAGAATGAACCAATAAAAATTAATTCCATTCAAGGTACATGGACAAATTTTGTCAATTTGGCTGATTTAGCAGCATTAGCAATTCCATCAGGGTTTAGAAAAGATGGATTACCAAACGGTATTACTTTTATTGGACAAAAATTTTCTGACTACATGCTGTTAGACTTAGCAAACAAATTCTTATCCCAACAAAACGGCTGTGCCACTGATGCTTTTGGAATTTATAATAAAGTCAACAATGCAGTAAACACGATTGAGTTGAAAGGTTATGCGTCTTTAGATCAATACACTGAGATTGCAGTTGTTGGTGCCCACTTAAAGGGTTTACAATTACATTGGCAATTAGAAGAAGTTAACGCATTATTTGTCGGTAAAAACAAAACTTCCAACAAGTACGAACTATACGTTCTCCCAACTACAAATTCGGTAATTAAACCAGCATTAAGAAGAATTTCAAGTGATTCTGGTAATAATATAGAAGTTGAAATATATAAAATTCCAAATGTAAATTTTGCTACATTTATTAATATGATAAGCCAACCACTTGGTATCGGATCTGTTGAATTAGAGGATGGTAATTGGGTAAAAGGTTTTATTTGTGAAGAATCTGGCTATTTATCAAAAGCAGCGATGGAAATAACAAAATTTGGAGGTTTTAAATCATATATAAATTCTATCAACCAACCAGAATTTTATTTCAATAAAGTTTTAGTTGCAAATAGAGGGGAAATTGCTGTCAGAATTATTAAAACGTTAAAAAAATTAAACATAAAATCTGTTGCAATTTATTCAAAACAAGATAAGTACTCTCAACATGTTAAGGATGCAGATAGTAAGTTAGAATTACTTGGAAACTCTGTCGCGGACACATATTTAAATATTGAAAAAATTATTAACTTAGCGAAAGAAAATAAAGTTGATGCAATCATTCCAGGTTATGGATTTTTATCAGAAAATGCTTCTTTTGCGAAAAGATGTAAAGAAGAAAATATTGTATTTATTGGTCCTGACCACAAAACAATAGAAAGCTTAGGCTTAAAACATTCAGCAAGAAAGATTGCTGAAATTGCCAATGTACCTTTAGTTCCAGGTTCACCATTAATCGATAATGTGACAGATGCAAAATATTTCGCCAATAAAATAGGGTATCCGGTTATGATCAAATCCACAGCAGGTGGAGGTGGAATTGGATTGCAAAAAGTTGATAATGAAACAGATATAGATGTTATTTTTAAGCAAGTACAACACCAAGCTGAATCATATTTTGGCGATGCTGGTGTTTTTATTGAAAAATATATAGGAAGCTCAAGACATGTTGAAATTCAAATTGTAGGAGATGGTAATGGAAATGCCATGGCTTTGGGGGAACGTGATTGTTCTTTACAAAGAAGAAATCAAAAGATCATAGAGGAAACACCTGCACCTAGATTACCACCTAACACACGTAATGAAATGATTAGAGTATCTGAAAGATTAGCAAGTTCAATTAATTATAAGTCTGCAGGTACTGTTGAATACATATATGATGAACTAAACAATAGATTCTACTTTTTAGAAGTAAACACAAGATTACAAGTTGAGCATCCGATTACTGAGGCTGTTACAGGACTTGATCTAGTAGAATTGATGATTAAAATTGCTGCTAATAAACCACCTAAATTTGACAAAGGAGAAGTTTCATTTACCGGTCATGCAATTGAGGTCAGGGTGTACGCAGAGAATCCGTCTAACAATTTTGCCCCATCCCCTGGCTTAATATCCAATGTCAAATTTCCTGATGATTGTCGTATAGATACTTGGATTGAAAAAGGAACAATAATAACCACTGAATTTGACCCAACTTTAGCAAAAATAATTGTACATGGAAAAGATAGATATGATGCTATTACTAAAATATTGAATATATTAAATGAAACTGAAATTTGTGGCGTTGTAACTAACTTAGGTTACTTAAAGTCAATTTTGTCATCAACTATGTTTAAAAATGCTACCTTGTCAACCAATGTTTTGAATACTTACAGATTTATTCCAACAGTTGTTGAAGTTATTACACCGGGTGCCCATACAACAATACAGGATTACCCAGGAAGAGCAAAGTATTGGAGAATCGGTGTTCCTCGTTCAGGCCCAATGGATTCATTTTCATTCAGGCTGGCTAATAGATTAGTAGGCAACGATGAATCGACATCTTCTCTTGAAGTAACTTTATTTGGACCAAAATTAAAATTTCAAACGTTTACAGCAATAGCAATCACAGGTGGTTTGGCGAAATGCTTTATTGATGATGTTCAAGTACCTCAATTTCAAACTTTAATTATTAAACCTGGTAATATACTATCGATTGGTAAAATTGAAAAAGGTTGCAGAATTTATGTTTCTATCAAAGGTGGATTTGATGTTCCATATTATCTAGGTTCACAATCAACATTCACTTTAGGAAATTTTGGTGGATTTGATGGTAAAATTCTAAAAGCTGGTGACCCATTGCCTTTAATTTACAATGAAAAAGATGAAAGCATAGTTATAAAATCAGTTAATAAAAATTATATTAATAATGTTGCAGAAAGTGGGTCCTGGAAGATTGGCGTTTTATCTGGCCCACATGGGAGCCCCGACTTTTTTACAGAGAAGTCAGTTCAAGAGTTTTTCAATAGTACATGGAGTGTTCATTATAACTCAAACAGGTTTGGTGTTAAATTAATTGGCCCTAAGCCACAATGGAGTAGGAAACATGGTGGCGAAGCTGGTTTACATCCTTCAAATACCCATGATTATGTTTATTCAATTGGTGCTATAAATTTTACCGGCGATGAACCAGTAATTATAACCTGTGATGGCCCTTCATTGGGTGGATTTGTATGTCAAGCAGTTATTGCTGAAGCGGAACTTTGGAAAGTTGGTCAATTGAAGCCCGGTGACACAATTAATTTTATACCTATAAGTTATGCCTCTGCAAGACAATTAGTAGATATTCAAAATAATATTACCGAAACTTTGCCAACAGACTATGATACTGTTGATCTTGATAATTTCAAGTTGGATGTGTTTGATAATCCTGTAATATCAATCTTAGAAACGAATAATGAGACAGTTCCAATAATAACGTATAGACAAGCTGGAGACAGATATGTATTGGTTGAATATGGTAGTAATAATTTAAATCTAAATTATAGCTATAGAATCTCTAAATTAATTGAAAGAGTTACTGACTTTAATGATTCTGCAATTATCGAGATGTGTCAAGGTATAAGATCAGTATTGGTTGAATTTAATGCTGACGTCATATCTCAACAAAACGTAATTTCGTTATTACAGGCACATGAATTTGATATTCCATTTAAAAATAATTGGTGTATAAAATCAAGAATTTTTAAATTACCGCTAGCCTTCGATGACTCCAAAACTTTAGCCTGCGTACAAAGATATAAAGAAACTATTCGTTCAAATGCATGCTGGCTTCCTAATAATGTCGACTTTATTGCTGAAGTAAATGACATTAAAAGAAAAGATGTTGAAAACTTAATGTACTCAGCATCATTTATGGTTCTCGGTTTAGGTGATGTATATCTAAGTTCACCCTGTGCAGTGCCACTAGATCCTCGTCAACGCTTATTGGGTTCAAAATATAATCCGGCAAGAACTTTTACTGAGAGAGGTGCTGTTGGTTTAGGTGGCATGTATATGTGTATATACGCTTCTGCAAGTCCTGGTGGGTATCAATTAACAGGAAGAACAATCCCTATTTGGGATAATTTAATGCTATCTGGACAGTTTATGGAGCCTTGGTTTTTATCTCCATTCGACCAAATCCAATTTTATCACGTTTCTGAAGACGAACTTGAAATATTTGTAGAACAATATGACCAGGGACAATATTTTATTGATTATGAAGAAACTATCTTTGACTTTGGAAATTATGAGAAATGGCTAAAGCGAAATAATTCTTCGATCAATGAACATGTTTTAAAACAAAATACAGATGTTCGAGAAAAGATATCAGAGCTTCTTAAATCTGACAATAATGATTTAATAAATTCATTTGTTAAGCCAAATATAACTTTAACAGAACAACTCGAAAACACAGAAATTGTACATTCAGATTATTGTGGTAGATTGTGGAAAATATTGGTTAAAATTGGTGATGTAGTTCAAGCAGGTGAAGTCGTGGCTATTATTGAAGCTATGAAAACAGAGATGACTGTCATTTCAGAAAATAGCGGTAAAATTGTTGATATCCTATCTTCAGTTGGTAATTTGATCAATTCAGGAGATGGATTAATAGCTCTTGAAATTGAAAATTGATTTTATAAACATATAATAAAGTATTTATGCTGATGTAAGTCTATATGTATCTCTCTATCTAAATATATAGATAAATGATATCTAAATGATCTATTTAAGAATATAGTTTTTCTTCATGATTTAAGTTTAAGAATGGTAAGATAATAATAATTTGAATAAAAAATAATGAGATGGTTATCCTCTAGAAATCAATGGTGTTCTGCTATCATTGGATTTTCTTTTACCATTTATTTCATTTGGACTTCCTTCGTTTATAACCACTGAAGTAATATTAGATTTTAAGTCTATAGAGGCCTTTGCTATACTCATTCTTTTTCTAATTCTCTTTAATTGCCACTTGATAGGTATTCCAGGGATATAACCATTTTGTTCTTCGATCATCAATAATTTAATAATAACTATTAAGACTAGCCAATAAACTATATAACTAATAATTGATCCATATGTCGCACTATTCGTCCATCCAAAAATGGCAGTTAAAATCATCCAACCACCATCAGTTTCACCATTACAACAATTTACATGCCATACAGACCTAGCGATATCATAAGAACCTGGTCCACTTCCAACTTCACTCATATCTTGGCCGTTGCATTTGTTAACATAATCTTGTAATTCTAATTGCCAAACACCCTTGGAAAGCAAACCAGCTGAGATCAGATATAAGAAACATGTAGCCACAACTAAACATACTTTTAAAGATAACGAAGAAGAGTATTTAAAGAAAAATAGACCAAAGACACCACTGATTAAAGTTGCTAATGCCATGGAAAGTGGGATAGAAGTTAAAGGTTGATCAATACCTACACCACCAACAAATACGACAGCTTCCAAACCTTCCCTTAAAGTAGTTAAAAATGGTAGAATGAAAAAAGCATATTTTTCACTGAAGTTAACTACTTTTCTAGTTTCATTGCTTGCTTGGCGTTGTAACATATTACCTTGTTCAGAATAAATCATAGACGCTAATTTAACTCTAAATTTTTCTCTTAATTTACCCATACGTAAAAAGAATAACCCCATTACAGAGATGATTATTGAAGCTATAATGCTTAAAACGCCTTCATAATAATGTTCACTGACACTCCATAGATCGGTACCAATGTGATAGAAGACAGCGATAAAAGTACCACCAACCAACATACATAGAACAAGACCTATCATACCACCAGAGATAATCTGAATCCTTAATTTTTTATATAATTTGAAATTATCAATATTATCTTCAGAAGCTGCAAGAGTTGGAGAGAATTGTCCAGGATACTCAAACATTTCCTCCTCTTCTTCATAAGTTAGAGGTAGATTTTCTGGTGAACCAGTTGATGTATCTCTCGAAGAACCTACATTCTTATTAATCGATATTGGAGTATTGTCTATAACATTTTGTGCATTGTCATTATCATTCTCTATAGACAAACCTTGCTTAACAATTGTTAATAAAATGGAGACGATCACAACGATTTCCAATGTTTCACGTAAAAAAATAAAGAATATCTGAAATGAGAAATAGTTTTCGAATTGTATCATCTTTTAAATCTTATAAATGACTAACAATATAATTTTTCACAAAATTAACACCTTTTTCTATAAGCTTCGTTTACTAATATTTTCTATTCAAAAAAACTTGCTGTTCTGTTATTAATATAGTGTCAACCATATATATATTCAGTAATAGGAATATATAATTAATTACACAATTAAATTAAATACTTCATTAAACAGTTTGAAATCACAAAAGATTCTTTTAACTTTTGTGAAAAATCAAGGTGTGTTTTTTAACTTTTTCAATTTTGAGGTGTCTGTGGAAAGCCTACAACTTAAGATTTGGTAACAACAACTGACAAATAAGACAATCAGAGTGAAACATTTAAAGATTTATCTAATGAAGTTCAAAACATTTCATATTTAATTATAAATATTTATATAAAAAAATCAGTGTCTTAGGTTTATTAATGACTTTGATCTTACTAAAATTTAATCTGGTAAAAAGAATAATTGTTTTATTCTATATCTATTTTATATTTATGTATTATGATATTTATTTCTTTTTTTCCTTTTGATTTCTGTCAATGACATTTTTTGAACTTTGACCATTTGTTTCATCTTATATTTGTATATGAAATACATTGAAATTAATGAAATTACAATGATCAATGAAAATCCATATTCTGTTTCTTCAATAAAATTCTCAACATTCATACCATAAAGTGAACCATAGAAAATTGCACCACCTAATGATAATAATCCAATACTGAACTCTATCCCTAACAACATGAGTCTATTTCTATTAGAGTCTAATATAATATTTATAATTTCTTCGGTTGTTTTGATATCAGAAATTAAACTGCCTGCTTTTTGAACGATTTCATCTATATGTGTGTAATAAGTCTCTAATAACATTTCAATTTCTGAATGGTTATCATCTAGATGCATTTTTCCTAGTCTCTTATCTGTTAAATACATAGAGCATAGTTCTTCATCTTGCTCCAATAATTCATCTATCATGGTTCTTATTAATAAAGCTTTTCTATGAAATACTGTAATCTTTTTATTTTGTTGTAATAAAAATTTTAGTTTATCCTTGGTTATACTATATTCCAAATCATTTAAAATACCTTTACTTACCGTTTCTAAAACTTTCATTTCACATGTAAGATTAGATATTGTTGTGATAAACATTGCTTCTAATGCCCTAAATTCATATGGTAAATTATTCGCAACTAAGCTATCAATTTGTGAATTCTTTGATAGCCTAATTCTAAGATTATTTATAAAATCCTTATGTGATTTAGAGTCTAATGAAATACCTGAACTCACTGAGTCAAATATGATCACTTTATCTGATTGAATTACTGATCTAATTGTTAATAAATTTAGTATGATGCTATCCTTTCGTACTAATAAACTCGAAACTAAATCATGTTTCTTTGATTTTTCAATTTTACGTAGATCTCGAGGTAAAATACCATATTTGGATACTATATCTTCACGTTTCAACTCTCCAGCTCTAACATCAAATTTACCTTTATCATCAAATATAGTACATTTTACAGTTGCTACACCATAATTATAGAGTGCATTGTTTTTCTGTACTAAACTTTTTTGCAATAACAATGCATTTGGATCTGTTGAATAATGTTTCTTGATACCACTATATCTATATTTACAGTTTATTTGTTTGGTATTCTTTATTAAATTGTTTTTAACTTGAATCAAAAAATGACATCTACTAAATAGATTTAATCCGTTCATTAATATGTATTAAATTAGATTAGATTAAATGAAAATATACAACAATGCAACAGGTAATAAAAACGAATGGAAAATTGAATAAAAACAAATTAATTATCTTAATTAACAACTAATACATCGGTGTATCAAATATATTACAGGAGATGTCATATACTAAAACATATATTGGTTAAATATTAAATGTTGTTTACCATTAAATAATAATCTTTCAGATTCGAAATTTTAAGAATCATCTTCGGCTGTTGCTTTATTTATCTGAAGAAAGCTAACTTTTGAATTATTATTTAAATTAAAGAAGAGTGCTATAATATACATAAATTAAATATAATCTATACATTTTATGTTGTTAATATAATTCTTTTTTTATTTTGTTAATTAATTTTACATATTATCTTTACATTATAAATTAAATACAGTGGAAAAAATGTGCATAAAAAATAAAACATGACAGTAATATTTCATTGCAGATTAAAAAGTTTTTGATTGTGCACCTATTGGAATCAATAGATTAGCAGCTCTGAAATATTTCTTAGTACAGAAATATTCATCTTTCCAGGTATCATCATCTTTAGGATCACAAATACACTTGTTTTGTAATCTAATAGATTTTTCAACAGGACATGAAAAATAATTTGGATGATGGAACCCAAGACCATCAAAGAAATGTATTTCTGATTTGTCCAATATAGTAGCAGCGGCAACAGAGTGTACTGGAGCATCACCCCATCTTTCATAGAAGAAACCACCAGATTTATCTAGATAATCGAAGTAATCCCTGTATGCTTCCGATCTAAAGAAATCTAATGAACCAATTTCAAAATTTGACCAGAAATGACATCTATTATATGTAGCACCGTTATCTTCTGAGATGAATTTAATTAAATTGTTCTTGTTATAATGTTGTGGATAATCAGCAAAAAATGATGTTACTGTTGACCATAAAGTTGGAATAGTTTCGATATAATCAGTAACAGATAGAATGAAACCAATTTTCTTTTTGTTAACTCTTAAGAATTTGAATAAATCATATTGGATATCACAGAAAATAGTTATGTCATGATCAACTCTCCAATAGTATTCATATTCATCTAATAAAGGATGTCTCCAGAAGAAACCAGAGTGGTAACGACACATGTTTCTGTAAGGAACAGAGTCAGCATATAAAATTTCTTTCTTTTGCATTTCTCTCATATTAACTCTCATAATATTACGGTCAATGGAATTAGGAATAGACCATTGTTCTGATGGGATTAAACCATATTTGGTTTTTCCAGATACAAGAGCAGAAGTTAATGTTTTAAATTCTTCAGTGAATTCTTCATCGTTTAGAAAAACCCAATCATAATGATATCTACCATTGAAACGATCTTCGACATGTCTAATAGCTTTAACTAATTCCATCAAATCTTTATTTCTAACTAAAGTAACCATTGCAGCGTTTTCTCTAATACCATCATCTTCGGGATGAATAACACTTTGAGAAATATCAGTGAAAGGCATTTTATAATCTTCTGGTCTTGTTCTAATCTCCGGAGGTGGAGCTTCATAATCACTAATAAATGAATATGCGCTCAAATCTTCTTTTTTGTTTGCATTTTTTTGAACATGACTATCTAAACCAAACTCATCTTCAAAATTTAATTTACCATTATAAGCAAGGAAACCAGCAGTGAAATAAACTATTAAAAAAATAAATAAAACACTAATACCGACTAATCTAATTTGTTTTTGATATTTTTTATAGAAAATACTTGGCTTTGCCATCATTTTCTTTCTCTTCTCACCAGCACCCATATTTTAAAATATACACTGTCTGAGATCTCGGTGTCTATACTCTTAATGTCTTGTGAATGAGCAGAAACAAACAAACCACAAATATATATGTATATTATTAATTTAGAACTGCTCAATAAAAAAAAGTATATTTGCCAAAACCTTTAGCAACTATAAATATATATAATTGTAACTTGTTATATTTTTCAACTGAAGAATGTCTTGATGAACAACACGACATAAATATTAACAAGCAATAATTATTATTTTTTCCGTTTCCGTTCGGGTACGAATCTTGAAGAATTGGCATTTCGATTTTAAGGATAAGGAAAGATTTGGGAAAATTGAAACAATTGCATGGCAAAACTATGTATTTTTTGAATTGTATTTATTGATTACAGAATTTTTTGAAAGTTAAAGAGACTATAATTGTCAAGTATTCTGTATTTTATACTTAATTTTGTAATTGGGTGGAGAGAGAAAGAGACGATAAACAAGCACAAGGGAATATTTCATTAAGATGAATGCGATTAATGATTCTATTAAAGATGCTTGTGATTTTACAAATCAAATAGATGAAAATTGGAATATGGAATCCATTATCAATTTTTATGGTAACTTATTTGAATCAAGTTTGATGTCTCAAGTCAATAACGATCTATTGAATGGTACTACAAAATTTAATTTGAAATTTATACTGGACCATTCGGAATTTTTGAAAGTAAATAATAAATTCGGATTTAATGGTTCAATTAGAATATGTCATAATTTAAAGGATACAAAGTTTGATGATTCAGAAGTTTTCATTTTTTTACATGGTCTTGGTGGTTCTATCGAGCAATTTTTACCATTGTTACGTTTGACTAATTCATGTAACAAACGTTTCATTGCAATCGATTTACCAGGCTTTGGTAAAAGTGAAGTTGATTCGAATACAAATATTGAAAATTATTCAATGATTAATGTGGTGAATTTTTTAAATGATATAGTGATATCTAAATATGTTAGCAAAAACTTAAAAATGATATTAGTAGGACATTCAATGGGTTGTTATGTTGCATTGCATTTCTATCTCTTACATAAATTACACTATAATATTAATAAGTTGGTATTATTTGCACCACCAAATCCAAATGATTCAAGGCTAAATAAATCAAGTTATTTTACAAGATTCATAATCAAGACTGTTTTTAATCAAGCATGGTTATTTGATTTTTTTAGAAGGAATTTTGATCAATCAAAGGGTTTAAATTCTTCTGGTATAAAAAATTTCTTTCATGATATAAATTATAATGATTTACAATCTAATATTACTGATATATATATTCGATTATTACAATTCTCTTCAAATATTCAGATTAAGAGTAAATCAATCATGGCTTATTTATACGGTTGGGAACCAATCAATTGGGAATTCATGAATATCGCAGTTACTGAAGATAATGATTTAAAAGCATTTATAACTATTTGTGGCTCGGAAGATAAGATTACGCCAGTTGAATTTTCCAAAGAAATAATAAGTAGATTTCCAAATTCTCTAGAAAAAGATATCCAATTAATACAAATTGATGGAACTGCTCATAACTTATGTTTTGATAACCCATCAGCCACAACTTTAGCATTTTACAATAATATTATAAAAGATCATATGCATAAATAAAAATTTTAAGTGATTCATATTAGCGATTTTTTATATAAATATTATATATATATATATATATATACCTTTTTAACAAAATTCGCTATTCAAATATTCAACATTAGATAATTGTTCTCACCCATATATCTTCTTAATTCTTCGCTACTCAATTCTCTAATTCTGGAAAGGAGTTCTCTTGTGATCCTATCAGCCTTTTTACACGGTTTGTTTTTGAATTCTTGTGTCGATGCTATTCCTAGTAATGATACATTATCCTTGGCATATAAATAAACAGTCAAAGAAATATAATCTTTTCCAGTATCATTATCGACTAAATTTTCAATACGAATAGTAGTAGGTTCCTCAGATTTAAGAATAGTTAAGCGACAATTAATTGAATTTTCATTTGAATATTGGTTTTGTCCAAAGTTTATTTTAAATATGCTACTGGTCGTTATAATCATATCATTTATCATATCAAGCTCTTTATATTTGAACCTTTGTGCTAGTGTCTTTTTTTTAATATTAAATAGATCTTCAATTGCTAGGTCATCATTTTGACTGATTTCATCCAAAATCAATAGTGAAACAAGATCATGTAAATTACCTTGGGTAGCCCACGGAACACGTCTGTTTAATCCGGATTTTGTAAAACTTAAATCAATTTCTTTGTCTTCATTTTTTAAAAATAAAGAGATAACAAAATTTTTAACCATGTATTCTCTACACCAAATTATATTATTCATTTTTATACTCTTCAAGATTTCTGATTTAATTTCTAAATTTATTAATTCTTCAAAAATCTCAGCAGAATTTATTTTTTCTAAAGTAAAGTTACTAGCCACATTATTTTTATTCTTTCTGTATTCTTCTCTATATTTTGTAGCACCATCTATGGGCAATGGATAATCTGAAATTAAATGATTGGAACTATGAACACTCATGTTATAATTGTTGTTATTATTTTCTAATTTATTAGCAAAATATTCGTAGCTCTTTGATGAGTCGGTTAAATACACAGTTTCCAAATTATATTCAGATCTCAAAGGTATCAAAGAAGTTTTATTATTATCAGATTTGTTTCCAACATCACACATAGGATTTCTCAAATGGTTAAAGCGGGTTATCTTATTGTTAAAAGTAGAATTTGTTGTTGATAATTTATGCTCTTGTTTAATATAAAAATCATTAGATACCACTAAATTTGAGAAATCAATTTCCTTTAAGTTTGTGCATAACTTTAATAAATGTAAAACATAACCTAATGGTAAGTCATGGTATGAAGAATATTTAGCTAGAAATTTATTTGCACGAGGATGTTGTCTTTGAATAATATTTTTAAGTATTGATTCATCTTGAGAAAATTTAACCTTTGTTGGTGTTGATAAATTTTCATTTGGATCATTTTCTTGTGAAGACGGTAAATAGTTTTTTTTATTACTGTTTGATTTTGGTAATTCATTTTTATATTTTAATTCAATTTGATTAATATTTTCAGAATTATTGTCTTTAATCTTCAATTTATATTTTAGCCATTGTTTTTTATTTGTAATATTTTTATTTTGTCTTGAAGATGTTATTTGTGTTGGATGCTTATTTGTAACGGTATTTTTTGAAGAAGGTGAGTTTGAATTGCTTGCTAACATTGATGTGACAGGAGTCAATGAATTTGTAAAAGAAGACATAATACTTGTTGAGATCGAGCTTGTAGAACTATTTGAACGCAATCTACGAGAAGTACTTGCGTTATTTGAATTCGAAGATGAACCATTTTGTGATTGTGATACTGAATGTGCCATTGTAAAAGATGAAGGAGAATATAATGAGACATTTGAATTTTTTCTCTTTAAATTTGTTATATTCATCATTGTAGAGCCATATAATGGGTCGTTTCTATGTTTCCAATCTCTCCAAGATGCCAATACAATATCTTTTGAAGAGTCATCGTTTACGGTATTATTAAAAGTTAAAGAATCTGAACTTCGATTCTCTGGAGTGTGATCATTATTTGATTGATCATCATCATCTTCATTAGTTGTAGTGATTTCAATAATTTCATCATCATCTGAATGATTATTTATTAATCCATTTTTCAATTGTGATAAATTCAATATTTTAATTAATTTACCATTTTCAGGATATAATCTTAAAGAGGTAACCAATTGTCCTACTCTATAAGTAGAAGTTAAATGAGGGTTATAATATAATAAATTTTTTGTAGCTTTATAAAATGATTTATTAACGTAAAGACAAAAATAAATAGTTTCATTGAAATGTATCTTCTCATTATTTTTATCAATGGTCAAGAATGATAAAATATTAATTAATAATTCTTCAGGTAAATCTTGAATTTGTTTATAAGTTTCATTTGATTTACTTCTCTTAATGAAACATGGTTCATTATTAATTAATTTTGATTTCCTTCTATAATTGTTTTTAAATTTTTTAGAAGAATCAATCAATGATTTATATTTTTGTTTAATTTTCGATGTAGCAGACACGATAGTGGCATTATCATTATCAACAATAGATTCATCATATTGATATGATGAATTCCTTGAAATTGAACAATCTGATTTACCACCTAATTTATAGGAATCACCATACAACTGTTGATAAATCGAAGTCCCATATTTAGCGTAATCGCTATTAATAATAAACACAGGTTCCATCACCTCAACTTAAAGCAACTTGGTTTTATTTCAATGCTTGCGAAAAATAACAAAAAACAAAAAACAAAAAATAAAAAATAACAAGAATAACTAATATCTTGACAATAAGTATGCATTTATATATATATATATATATAATAAGACCTTTCGACCCCAGTATTCTTAAAACATATTCAATATATCTTGATCATATCGAAAATAATATTGAAAATCTGCGGGTGCATCGAAATTAATAAACTCAAGAGCCATTAATCCAGTCTTATCGGTAATTTTAATCAACAAAAAAAAAAGAAACGACCAATATATCTATACACTATCATGTTAATCAAAAAGTGCACACCACACCACGTAGAAACACAATACCTTCTCCCAAAACGGTAAACGATAATAAAAATAATAATTTAAAGATCTCAGATCCAAGAGAGGAAAAACCCAATATTTAAGTGCAAAAGAGCATGATTTCCGTTGATACCGTCTCTATGTCTGTGTGTGTCTGTGTGTGTCTCTCCCTGTTTCCGTGAACTTTCAATACTGTTTAATGATAGTTCTCACAATACATTCTTATACAATGAAGTAACGATGATATCAAAACAACAAATAATAATTACACAACAAACAAAAAAAGAAACGAGACGATCTACAGTGATAACTTCATAGAAAGGGGATTAGTGGTTTTTACGAAATCATAAGTTTTGTTTAATTTCAACCCGCATTTAATTATAATTTGCGTCTGAGAAACACGGGCAGAAGAATGACACCGTTGCCAAAAATAAAAATGATTAATCCGAAGTTTCTATAATTAAAAATTATAAAGTTGATTCATTTTTTCCCCGCGTTAAAAAAACCAACAATTATATTTTTTTTTTTTTTTCTTTTCATTTTTTGTTAATTGTTCCGTGGTTCTTAATAGATTATTGTTGCCCACGGGACAAAGTTATATTGTGGGAAGAAAAAATGTATTTATTTACATCAATATTCTATGCTCGTGTGTGATGATATTGGTGGCGTGGAAAAAAATGTCATGTGACACATGGGCAAGATCACGGGCAGGTATGTTCCGAGATACCAGAACAGATATACACGAGTAAATATATATGAAAGTGTGGATATATGAAGGTGTAGATATATGAAATTGCATATGTTTATCCTATGATATCAACCAAATAACCATCATGTCGAACAATCCAGGTGTCATCTCTTGGCATGAGATCAACGGTTTAATCAAAACTATGGAATTATATAAATTAAGAAGAACTGATGAAATGTCTAAAATTTATCTGGATTATAGAAATGATATTAAAGATAAAGGTTTAAATTTTAATGATATCATATTAATGAAATTAAATTGGTCAGAAGATGAATTGAATGAAATTAACAACAATACTTATCCAAATGATGATGACAAAATTAATAATTCTTTCACAACTACCGATTTATACACTTTAAGAATTAATGACTTCCCTTATAATTTCGATAATGACGTTCATCATATCCTAATTTGGTCTAAAATTAAATTGCCATTGTACAAAGATGATGAAACGGAGATTGCAGAAAATGTAAAAGATTTAAAATTGCCAATAAGAAACATGGACATGCAAAATAGAATAGAAGGTTTCTTAAAAGTGAATGTCACTGAAAAGTTCGGTATCCCAAGAGAAAATTATGCTTGGTTCATAAATTATTCAAAATTACAAAGTGTTAAATCTATTTCACATATTCATTTGTTGTTGAAGAAAGACGATGAGTTGTTAGAGACAACAATGTTCGAACAAAATTTCGATCCACTACCTTAATGATCATATATTAATATATATATTATATGTCAATAACATTCTATATTTTAATTTAAAATTATTGTATCGTCAATACGAAAATTTTTAATATACCTTAAATTTTATGTATGGTGGGCTAGCATGGCACGGTAGGTATTGAAAGATCAAAATGAAAATATTGAAAAATTAAAAACCCGATGACTTAAAAAATTTAACTATATAAATTTTTTTATCATAATTAAATATATATAAACTGATTTCAAAAGGTTTAATAGTTACAAGAAAAGATAACTGCACCAAGTACAATATTGCATTATGGCAAGGGGTAGAAAGCCATCTTCACATATTTTGAAAAAAACTCCCACAGTAACTACAAACAAAATTCAAACGAGAAGGAGAATTCCAAAAAAAATTGATGATTCAATTATAAAAGTTAAACAAGAAGAAAATAATACTATTGATTCAAAAATACAAAAATCAAAAAAAATTAGAAAAACACGTCCAGTGAAAACACCTTTAGTTAAAATAGCAGTTGAAACCCCTATTGAATTTACATTTGATAGACCTTCTTTGGTATCGTCAACAAAAGTGGATAATAAAATCGTTAATGTTGATGTCGACTATCTTATTGATTGTGTAACTCAGTTAAATGGATTAACAAAGAGACAAGAAGAAATATATTATAAAGATTTAACTTGTCCAAAATTTATCGGCAAAAAAAATTATGAGATTTTAAGACTCCCAAATGACATCACCATATTTAAAAATATTATAAATCAAACTCAAAAATTAATAGATATTATAAACGATAACAAAATTAATGGTGATAAAAAGAAATCTGATTTTATAAAACTTTATAGCAATAAACCAGTTTTGAAAGAATACAATTCTCAGATCTCGATTAAAGATGTTTCAGAACTAAATAATATTAACATCAATGAACTAAACCAGCCAATAGTGGATTCAAATTGCACGGATAAATTCAATATAAGAAACATTTCTAAAAATTTAGAGAAACCTTTAACTAAATTAAGAGATCTTAAATATGAATGGCCAGAGAGGCCTACAAAGAGAAGAAGTACAAAAAATAACCCAATTGTTAAACAAATCACTGAACAACCTGGAAATGAATTTAAATCTATTCCTTGGTTATCATAACATTGCAAAACATAAATATAAAATCCAATAAAATTGCATCATATAGAGTATTTAACCATTAATAAGTTATATTAATATAAAATAATTTTAAAATTTTCATTATCATCATTACCTATATAAAATAATTAAAAAAAGTATGTGCACAATCTACAGAATCAATAAATGTAGCATTTAAACTGAAAGTTTTTTATACATCTCAAATATCTCTCTTAATTCGTCAATTGTTAAATCTTCGAATCTTCTATCTCTATATTTACCATATTCATTTTGATTTAAGACTTTCTTTTCAATGACAATAGTTTCAGTTGTGGATGTATTAATAATAGTAGCATCGAGAGAATTTGAATTTTCATGTAAATCCACATCACCATTATTATATATCCCTTTACTTGTCAAAGAATTAGCTGAAGGGCTTCTCGAAACAGTCTTAGTATATGTGTAAGGTTTTAGACGGCCAATAATGTTTTTAACAGAGGAATCTATAACTGTCTTTATACTATCATACGATGCAGTGCCGTTAGAATTGTCATTTAACGGTAGTTCTGAAATGAGGTCCAAATTAGAATTAGATTGTGAATGATGTATCTCTGGTAACTTGACAACTTTATTCAAATTTAAATCAACTACATCTTTTATATCTTGAGTAATATTTTTCTGATAATTTTCTGGAAAATCTGATACTCTGATACTATCAATAAAAGAAAGAGATGCTTCAATATTTGTTAATACAAATAATTCATTTTCTATCAGTTTTTTCTTGTATCTAAACAATTTAATAAATTGTAAATTCAAAAATATATTTTTCGGATTGATACGGATTATAAAGTAAATCAACAATGATAAATATTCATCGTTAGATGTACTCTCCTTTGATGTCATGAAATCATGTAAATTTAACAATAAATTTATTTTTTCACAAGGAGAAATACTGTCATAAATGAACATGTTAAATGTTTCAACTGCGACTTCAAAGCTTTCTTCCTTAAACGTATCAGGCACTTCTAAAAATTCTCTTAGGTCTTTATAATTATCTTTATAGAGTGAATTAATACATTTAATCTTCTTATTTAGTAATTTACTAAATTTCTCAAATTCTGGACTATTTTTAAACAGCTGAGACAATTTGAATAGTTCCGATTGTTTAAAAATTGTAGATTTTTGTAAACTTGAATCCATATTTAAACTATTTGAATTTGTCTTTAACATTTCATTAGGTTTTATAACTGCTGTACCAACATCAATTATTTTTTTAAAGATTTCCCTTTCACAAATTTCCATTAACTTATCTGTCTTCAATCCAATTAATTCATTATTCTTTATTTGTTTAGCAATTTCTTCTGGTGATAACAACTGTGTTAGATTTGAGTTTGAATCAGTACTAAAAATGGATGATGATCTTCTTGCTCTTCTTGGTATATTGCTATTTACACTGCTACTTCTGCTTCTGGCAAACAATCCACTAAGACCACTGCTTAAGGTTTCTCTGGCATATATATATGAAGAAGTGGTTGTATTTGAATTGTTACTTATTATTTGTTGATTAGAAAAATACTGAAAACAACTTCTATCAAATGAAGAATAGAAATTTTGAAATATAGTAGAAAGTTGTAAAATTGTTAAAGGTTTTGAATATTTTGGTTGTTTTAAATCTAAAATAAACAAATCTAAAAGTTTTTCTAAATCAGGAGGTAAGTATGTTATGACATCAACCTCTTTCTCAATTTCATCTTGATTTAAAAATGCTTCATTGTTATTAGTAGAATTATTTTCATTTATATTTGCAGTAGTTGATGATGAAGTTGTGGATAAAGTAGAATTTGTATTATCTGCATCTAAGGATTTTTCTGATTTTTGTGATAATTGATCTTCATTCTTAGCATACGAATTATTAACAGACTCCAATAAATCATAATTGGACTTTGATATTGGTGGTGTAAAAAAGGGATTCATTTTATTTTCCCCATTGTCTCTTGTTAAACAATCATTGATATCTAATGACTTTGTTGGGTTAGACTTTAAAGTAGGCATTGCTTCTTGAAAAAGAATAGGTTTTGTCTCATCATCATTGATTTTATGCATGTTTAAAATTATTAGTATTACTAACAAAAATTATTTTAATTTGTAAAAAAAAAGGTATGGTGTTATGATATGCAAAGTAATGAGCTATATTGTAATTTTAAAAGATATATTATCTATTATGTATTTAAATGATAATATTAAAATATGAAATATAATATGCAGTTGAAGTTAGCTTCCGGAATTGATCGGTTCAGTAACTCTTTTTTATTCTTATGATCAATGAAAGTTAACCCAATTGATCCAGCAGAATAATTTATTATATTTTATTTTTTTCTAAAACTAGATTTAAAATATATATAAAAATAAATTGGTTGATAATAATATTAAATAAATGTTTCATTTACATAAAATTAAATTAATATTTTAATTTAATATGCCTTGATGAAATAATACTTTTCTCAAAATAATATTTAAAGGAGATGATGATGACTTATACGAATTATTTTCGTTACCGTCGGACTTTAAGCCTTTAACGTTTGATTTGAGGGTTTTTTGCCAGATGCTATTGATATTTTAAGTTACAATTAATTGATCTATATTAAAAGATTATATTGTTAATATATAATATAATAGTTACAAATATTGAGACTATGTTGATGATGACAACTTAAGATTTCATAGTCTTATACATTTAAATCAATTGTATCTGTAGTTATACGAATTTTGGTTGAAAATTCAATTGGGGCTTTCTCGTGATATATAAGGAGTGTAATACAGGAGTGCATGAACTTTGTATGTATTTAATCGTTAAAATTAGTTTATATCATTCACAAAAACGAAAGTATTATCTTGATATATGTATAGTATTATTCTATTCATTATATAATTTTATTAATTACTGGATTGAAGCTAATGCTACTGGTACTGAATTTCTGATTATTTAAATTAAAAAAAATTGAAAAAAAAAATGGTAAGGTAAAATGCAACCATAAAGGATACATTTTAATTATAATTGTATTATAACTTACATAGTTAACCAAATAGTCCAAAGACATTGCAACATTGTAAATAGAGAAATTGCGGGGTTGGGGGAATTATCACATATTAATAACTTATTCAAATGATAATATAGCTGAAAAATGATGAGATCAAGTTTTAAAATAAAACGACCTCATAGTCCAGATTCAATTGGTATAGAAAATTATAAGAAACAAAGATTATTAGAAGATTTCTCGAATTTAAATTTAGGTACTAAAAAAGCAGCAAAGACAACAACTTTAACTAATATTAATGTTAATTTACCTATATCAGAAAAGACAAAATTAATCATCACAAAACATGCAGATGAATCACAAAGTTATGATAGTAAAATAATAGAAGAGATACGAAATCAATTAATTAATGAAAAATTACAAATAAGTAAATGGATAAACTATCCAAAACTTATTTATGAAAATTGGTTAAAGTGGTATTTAAACAAGAATAGTTATATGAAATCTATCTTAGATAACACCATGACTACAAACCCTTATAATAATTTCATGAGGGATGATGATGATATAGATATGGTTAATGAAACAAATATGGATATGGATGTAAGCATGGATGGCAATTAAATAACTATCAAATTTTATTCTGATATACAGGTATATCAAATTTGAAGATTGTTATTTTCAAAGAATTTTAAATAATGTAATAAGTAAAAGCTAATTATATATTTATTCAAATAAACTCTGTGCAACTGGTAAAATAATAGTAAATTATTATTTAATATTTTTGAAAATTTGACATTATAAACTTTATGTTTAATTGTTAATATCGTCCAATATATTTTTCCTTAAAAATATACATACATACATATATACATATACATATAAATGAGAGTTTAATTATGTTTACATTATGAACCATCAGGTTACTTGGTTTAATTATCAATAACATTGATTTTTAATTTATTTTGTATGATATGCGAAACTTGGGAATCAGAATTAATTATTTCATCATCACCATCTTTTGAATTAACATGCAGTTGAAAGTTAATGCTATCTATTCTTGTAGAAATATTACTACGTAATTCATTTAAGGTAGTATCAGGTTTTAACATTAAAGCAAAAATGTCATCATTATAATAAAACTTTATCTTTGTTGGTTTCAAAGGTGGTGGTAAAGAACTCGGTGGTCTTGATTTAGGTTTAGTGCCATCCAAAGACATGTCATTCATTTTTTCATATAATTGTAAATCTTCTCCAGTTAATGTATTATCTTCTTGATTAGAAAGTTCTGTATTAGTATCAGATTGAGGAACCTCTAGTCCATTTGCATTTTCGGTTGGGATATCTCCTAAAAATTCTTCATCAAAACCGTTATCTTTAATAGCAAATAAATATTTAACATAATCACAACGTGAAATATAATCAGGTAGACGAATTAATTCAGAAACATAAATATTTAAATCTTCTTTTCTCTTATTTGTTATTGATTCTGTAACTTGTGGAACGGGGCCTGGTATATATGGTAAAATACGTTTAGTCCATTGGCCAGAACCATTTCTTAATTTACCAGCTTCTGATGGGAATGAATCTAATAATTTAACTTGTAAGTCATAAAAATCTTGGTAATATCTCTTTAATTTTCTGCTTTTGCCGTTAGATAGCTGACAAGTTAATATGAACCAATATTTTTCATCTTTAAAAACATAATTTATAACAGTTGCTTTCTTAATAACTTCTGAATCAAATATCGGTGATTCAGTATATTCTTCATCAAATGCACCTGCTCTACCAAAACTGTTTGATCCATCATGTTCAACTGAACCTAAAACTATATTGCTATTCTTATATTTTGTTACATTACTTTTCCATTCTTTGATAGTAGGTAAATTAGATGATTCAATATCTTCTTTAACATTATTACCAGTTGCATAACCAGTTGAAATATCAATAATGCTGACAAAATCAATTGGTACTAAACCTGGACCACCTAATCTACCTATTGGTTTAGCAATGAACCATTCATAATTATGATGAGCACAAATGAATAAATTTTCACCATAAAATACACTTAATTCATCAGCTTTTTCTGCTTTAAAATCATAAAGAACAATTGCATAAAGAGATGAAGTCATTGGTTGATCATTTGATTGGTTTTGTGATAATGCAGAGTTAGTAGTAACACCCATAGATGGAGGTCTTGTCTTACTAATCAATTCGAAATAACTTTTTGGTACCATACCAACTTTACCAGAACTTGGATTTGAAGCTTTAAACCATTCATCTTCTTCGAATTCAACATAAAAAAATTCACCTTCTAAAAACGATAATTCTTCAGGAGATTGTGCTCTATAATTGTATAACGCTTTAATAACTTTTTCTGGTGAAGAAATATTAGAGGAATGACTTTTACGAACAGAAGAAATTCTTTTTTTATCAACAGATACACTTCTTGAATGCTTTAATAATTCAGATGAATCCTGAGTTGGACCAGAAATATCAGCCGATGTAATACGGCCTTTACCTTGGCTATCTCTCTTAGATAGTTTAAAACCTTTTAACATAATTATATCTTAAATTTAATGAATTCTGATATATATATATATATATATATATATATATAGATAGATAGATAGATGGATATTAATAACCTTGATCACTTATTCGATTGATCCAAAAAATTGAATAATTTTTCAAAATATTGTAATGAAAAAGAAAATAAAATAACACACTGCAGTGACAAATTTTAATATACAATACTTTTGATATGTTATCGATCTATCTATATATTAATATTTTTCTTATAATCTATTTATCAATATTATCAATAGATCAAAAAAATCCAAATAATTTAATTTAAATTCTTGTATTTTTTTCTTTTTTAATATTTTGTTAATTTTTCAAATTTTTAATTTATTTTTTTTTTTTGTCGTCCACATATTCTTTTTCTTTTTCAGCTTGCTTTTTTATTCATTTCAGTTTTCCAATATCGTTAATTATATAATTATATGATAATTCACTACTAATAATGAATTGAATTAATCAAGTGATACTTTTTTTTTCATTCGATATATGTTTAATTTAAATATTGGTTGATTAGTTGACATATTTTATAAACAATGACGTACGTCACTATTTTTGATTAAGTATATGCTTTTTTTGAAGGTGTCAGACTATTATTTTATTTTATAGGTTTTGATGATGTGATGACTATTTTATCTTATTTTGATATTTTTTCATTAATTTCATTAATTTCATTAATTTCACTTGGTAACTTATTTTATTTGGTTAAGAATTTTATGTAACCATTTTCATTTGTTACTGGAGAATTTATAACTTTTTTTTTTATATATAAATCGATAATTGAGAATGTTTTAAAACATTTAAAATCCTTTCGTTATTTTATTTTAACTCAATTGATTATATCATAATATAACAAATATACATATTTAGATTCATTCAAAAATTGTGATTTTGTTGCCTCTGATACAGATGTATCAGATATTTTCCAATATGGATGACTTTTAATTGTTTTTAATAATTTTGTCTTTTTAGAAAATGTTGGAATATTATTATAGCTATCATAATTAAATGTTATTATTGGTGTCTTGTTTATAATTGATATATGTTTATTATTGTTCAAGCTTTTAAACAATTCAGGTTTTTTCTTATAACATTGATAATGACCTTGTCCATGTGCTCCTGTATGTTTAACTAATGATTGTAAATTGTAATCTTTAATTGATATTGATTCACAGCTATCGTTTTTAATACTTTGTATATATAAATTTAACATACTATCGTATTCAACATTACATGAATTTCTTACTGATACCATTCCATTAAATGTTGATCTTGAAAGGTGAATTAATAAACATTCAGGTGGTTTAGTGATAATTGTCTTTTTAATTATATTTGTCTTTACTCTCTCGTGTACATTAAAATTATTCTTATTATACGATTTAATATAATAGTATAAATCTTTAGGGATATCTTCATTGATATAAATTGTTTTCACTGATGATTTAATTCGATTAATATATGTTGTTTCCATTTCATCGTATTCAATAGTGAGATTCTTTTTATTCAAATATTGTTCTGTTGTCAATATAGAATTCATTTGACATACTAAACAGGAATAAGATTCTATTTCTTCCACTTCATCTTTTTGAATAATATTAATCAATGATTCTGAATGTGTTTGGGGGGTTTGTAATGTCCATATAATAAATTCATGTTGTTTTGGTTTTGACATTCTTTTACAATTTAAACATATAAGAACATCGGTTTGTTCACCATTAAATGGAAATTCAGGTACCGATATATTCATTGAATTATTTAAAATAATATTTTTCAGATTAACTTGTTCATTTAATAATCCCTCTAATAAAATTTGTGTTATCTCTTGTGCATCTTGTTGATCTCTTTTTAACTTACCTTTATTGATGTATTCAAGAACCTTTATTATATCATTTACTGATGTACTCTTTGGGGATGTTATTATATCTTGTAAATTTAATAATAATTCAGATAGAGAGTAATGTAAAGGGATCAATTGTCTTATAAAATTAATTTCATTTTCTAGTATTTTAGAATTCAATTCTATATTACAATGAATATTGTTACTTCTGACATATTTATATGTTATTCCTCTAATTTCATTCAAATATATTGTGAATTTTGGTAGAGCCGATAAAGCTTGAATTGATGAGTTTATAAAACAATATATGCTAGAATTAACTAATCCAGTGGTATATTTATCTTTCCTTTTTGTACCCTCAAAATCAGTTATCTTGTTTCCTACCAAATACCTTTGAATCCATGTTGCTAATGTGGGTGTTAATATGTAACTTATAAGCAGAAAAGAACCTGTATGCAATATGAGTTTATTATTATTATCTTTGTAATAAGTTGAAATAAAATTGACTAAATTCATTTTATTCCAATCGACTTTCCTTAATAGAGTTTAAACTTATTTATTGTATAAACTATTCATTTATATACACAGATCTTGACGTTTATCTTAACAAAAATTTTTTAGCATAATAATTACCTTATTTTTGAAAGATTTAAATCGCTTAAAATTTACTGTTCTAACAAAAGCGTTTCGATTTCATACCAATGAAAGGTGATTGAAATTTATTAAATACAAGAATTTGAATATTTTAAATTGAAAATATAAGTTTATCTATTTTATATATGTGTATATATCATAGCTATCTTTAAACAGATTATGATGTTTATTGGGCTATTTACTGGGTAATTATGTTCATGACAGTCGGGTTAATTCTGATCCAATTATTTTAATTGAATACATCTCTTTATAACGAAGTAAAAGCATATGTTATAGTTTCAAATTAGTATTACTATGGTTTGTCATTAATAAATTTGAAAAATATGGAGAATTTGGATTGGTGTTCCTACCAATTGGAGGCAATTTTATTGTTAATGACTCATTAGATCTTGAATTATTTCCCTCAGAATTGCTCATCGTTCTCATATAATGAATCTTACTAGAATTTGATCTAACCAATGGTTTATAATGCTGATCAAAATATTGGAACGAATTACTTGTATCCGGAGAATTCAAATCAAATACATTTGTTGAAGGTGAGAAAGGTAATAATTGATCAAATGGTTGAGGAGAATAAATTTTATTTTGATTTAATAAAGTTGATAATGCAGAAGGTTGAGGATCATTCAAATTATTATTTTTATTCAATGATTGTAAATCTTGCTGTTGTTGTTGTGGTGGTGGTGGTGGTGGTCGTTGACTTAGAATAGGCATTTGATTGAATGTTTCATTTGATCTTAATCTTGGAGTTAAAGACATTTGATAACTTAAAGAAGGTAAAATCATATTATTTTGAATAAAATCATTGTCAATTTTTTCATTATCTTTCTCATCTGGTGTACTAACTGGGTTTGAGTTAATATCATTATTTTGTAATAATGAATTAATTTGTGATTGATTTTTTTCTTTGATTAATTTCTGCAATCTCATTTGTGAATTTAATATAGCTTTACAATTTTTTTTAGTAATTTCTAAACTTTTTTTCAATAGATTAATTTCCAAGAATAATTTTGAATTTGAATTTTTAATATCATTTTCGAATGAATTAAATTTAAATTCTAAATCATTTTTCTTCGATTTATAAAAATCATTATTAATTAAATTAATAAATAATTCATTTGAAAATAAATTTGGTATTAATTTTTTAAAAAAAATTAATAAATGATTTAAATGAATTGAATTTGAATTAATAATTAAAATTATTCCATTAATTAAATTTTTAGTTAAATATTCAATTATATTAATAAATTTAAATAAATTTAATTTTAATTTATTTGTTAATAATAATAAATTATTTTTCATTAATTTTAACCAAGGAAATATTATATAAATTAATTCAATTGGTATAATATCATTAATTAATTTAAAATCTTTATTTTCAATAAAACTAGTCTTGTCATTAGATTCAATAAAATCATTCAAAATTTTATTTAAATAATTATCATCATTAATTTTAATTAAAAATTTAAAATTATTAAAATTATTTAAATCAATTAATAAATTTTTCAATTCAAAATTTTTAAATGAAATTAAAAAATGAATTGAAATTAAAAAAATTGGACAATATAATAAATCATTAGATCTAATTATTTTGGTATCATTAATAATTAAATTATTATCATCTAAATTTAATTCAATAAAATTAATAAAATCATTGCTAATAAATTTAATATTTAAAAATTTAATTAATATAATATTTAAAAAATCAATTAATTTATTTGATCTAATTAAAATTATATAATTAATAAAATTTATATAATTAAATTTATTCATTTGTTAAAAATAATTAACCATTAATTTTTCATACTTATTGTATGTTCATTCAAATATATGAATTTCATAGTTATAGAAATCTTTCATTTATATAAATTACCTTTGGGACCCTGTTGAACTGTTATTATATATACATTTTATCATAATGACAGTTTATTATATACGAAAAACTTTAAAACTTATCCAATTATATTTCCCTTTTACTCTTTAAAATTTAATTATGTAATTCACCTAATTAAGTAACTCATCAAAATTACTTAATTAATTATAATAACGAATCCGAAATATACATATATATTTATATTATAGGCAGCTCATAATTAACATACTATGGACTTAATCCCCTTCTATTATGATTAGTCCTTACAAATAAATTAAAGGATAGTATAAAAACAAAAATTAAGCGCGGTTAAATTGATCCGAAAAAGGTATAAACTTCCTCTAAATCTTATTTTTTTTTTTTATATTTACTAACATATATATTATGATTATAACTATGGGGAATTTCTTATTTATGAAATTATTCCTTTTATTCCCCTTAACATCAATTTTCGGATAAATTATTGTTCATAGATGCATCTTGGTCATGTGAACGTAATTGGTTTTACATATAGTAGAGAAGAATTTAGCCGCTGATGGGGGTTTTTTTTTTTTACCGTACTTTAACATATTTTTTTTATAAAAAAAAAGTGACACAAAAACAAAAAAACAAAAACCAAAAAAAAAGTATATAAATGGAACAAGATTTTAAAAAACAAGGAAATTTAAAAGATTTTCTTAATTAACTTTTAAGTTATATATTTAATGTTATGAGTATGATGTATACACTAATACACTCACATATATGTATATTTGAGCCTGTGTGTTGAATTATGTTGCGTATGTAAATGTTTCATATTTTGGTTTCTTTGATTTAACTGAATTATTTTATTACTAACAATATACAATATTATATTATACTACTTCGTGTATATTTGAATCTAATACATTCAAATATACATCTGTCAGTCTATTGCAATTTACTTATTTGTGTAATTTGTGTCTTTTTTTTCTTATGCGTTCGTGTGAAGTGATGGCTTGCATATGATAATATACATATATATTTTTTTATTTTCGAAAATTATAGTTGGAAAAGTCAAGAAAAAAAAAAATAACATAATAACATATTTTAATATTTTAATATTGAATTGAAAGTATTAATTATTCATATATTGATGAAATAAAAAAAAATAAAACAAAAAGAATTGAAAAATATTGTTGTTGTCATTGTGTATTTTGTTATATATTAACTAGACTCAAAATAAAAGAATTTAACAATAAGTATTTTAGCAATCATGTCTGATAATAATACACCTGTAATTAATAATGATACATCACCAACAAAACAACAAAAACAACCAAAAACTGTAAAACAACCAAAGCAACCAAAGCAACCAAAACAGCCAAAACAGCCAAAGCAACCAAAGCAACCAAAACAACCAAAACAAACGAAACAAACAAAACAAAATAATGATAAAAAAGAAAATATGGATAATGTAACAAGAACAACAACACCATCATCTTCAAGTACAAATAATAATGATAAAAATAATACAACCACAACCACAACTAACAATACAACCACAAAACAAGTTAATACTCAAGGAAATGGTGGTTCTTCGAAACAGCCAGGTCAATTTTCTGCATCAGATTTAAATAGAATTGTTTTAGAATATTTGAATAAAAAAGGTTATCATCAAACAGAAGCAATGTTAAGAGAAGAAAGTTTAAATAATGGTAAAGATAAAGCATCAATTGAAAAAGCAAAAGCAGAAAAGAAGAAGAAAGAATTAGAGAAACTAAAAGAAGAAGAAAAACAGAAACAGAAAGAAAAATTAGAAAAAGAAAAATTAGAAAATAATAAAAAAAGAGATTTAAATGGTAATATGATATCATATGAACAAATTCATCAAGAAACTTCGCCAGATAACTATATTAGAGCTTATAGACTATTAAAAGAATGGATTGATTCTTCATTAGAAATGTATAAATCTGATTTGGATCAAATATTATATCCTGTCTTCATTTACATTTTTTTAAAAATTGTATCAAAATCACCAATACATGCTCGTGGATTTTTTGATAAATATTCTTCAGATTTTAAAACAGTTCATAGTTCAGAAATAAACAGATTATTTAGTGTAAATTCAAAAGATCATATTAGAGAAAATGAAATTGCAAATGCATTTCATACAAATAAATATAGAGTAACATTATCAAAAACAACTGTAAATTTATTATTATTCTATTTAAATGATAATGTAAATAGAGGTGGTTCATTAATTATAAGTATATTAAATGAATACATTGAAATAAATTCTGTTGAAATTGTAACATCAAAGGAAAGATTACAAGATGGTATTAAATTCATATCAGCAAATGGTCAATCTAATATGGATTTTGAAATAAATTCTGCACCAGTAAAATTAGGTAAATTACCACAAGATAATGAATTCATTAAGGAAATTGAAACTGAATTAAAAATTTTAGATGATAAAGAAAAACAAAATGTTTCTAATGGTAATAATTCAAAGACTAATCCTCCAATTTCTTTATTAGAAGAATTCCATGCTTTAGTTAGTCAATCATATGTTGGATATTTTGATAAAAAGAAGAAAGAGCTAGCAGGTATTGATGTTAATGATAAAAAATCATCACCAGCTATTGTCATTCAATCACCAACAATAGAAATACTTCCATTACCTGCAAAGAATGCTTTAGATTTAAAAATTGAAATACAAAAAGTTAAGGAATATCGTGATTATGTTCCATTAGATGATTTGAAAAATGAAATGCCAAGTGTATGTATGTTTACATTTCAAAATACAAATAGAGAAATGCTTTCATTAGAATTCAGTAATGATTGTAGATTAGCGGCTGCAGGTTTCAAAGATAGTTATATTAAAATCTGGTCATTAGATGGTACATCATTAGAAAGTAAAGTAACAAAAATTCAACCTTCTAAACCAATATTAGCCTCTAGAGGTATTGCTGAATCAAATATGAATAATAAGACAACGTCAAATGAAACGGCATTAACATCAATTAAATTAGTAGGACATAGCGGTGCAATTTATTCTACAAGTTTCAGTCCTGATAACAAATTGCTATTATCTGCTTCAGAAGATAAAACAGTACGTTTATGGTCTATGGACACACTTACAACATTAGTTAATTATAGAGGTCATAACCATCCAGTTTGGGACGTACAATTTTCTCCAGTTGGTCACTATTTTGCCACTGCATCTCATGATCAAACAGCAAGATTATGGTCTCAAGATCACATTTATCCATTAAGAATCTTTTCTGGACATGGTAGTGATGTCGATTGTATTACTTTCCATCCAAATGGTTGTTATGTTTTCACTGGTTCTAGTGATAAGACATGTAGAATGTGGGATATTGCAACTGGTGGATCTGTACGTTTGTTTATTGGACACACTGCACCAGTTTTATCATTAGCTGTATCTCCGGATGGTTTATGGCTTGTCACAGGTAGTGAAGATGGTATCATCTATTTATGGGATATTGGTACTGGTAAAATTTTGAAGAAAATGGTCGGCCACGGTAAAAATGCTGTCAATTCATTAACTTTTAATAAAGAAGGTAATTTACTATCCAGTGGTGGTTCTGATAATTCAGTTCGTGTTTGGGATTTGAAAATAATTAAAAATGAAAATAATTACAGTATTGATATTGAATCCGAATTGACCCAACCAATCATCGGATACGGAGGTAATCCTGTTCCTTCTATCACCAAAGACATTAAAGAATTTGGTAAATTGAATGCCATTGTGCCAACAACCGATTTAGTTGTAAGTTTCTATACTAAGAATACCCCAATTTTCAAAACTCGATTTACAAGAAGTAACATTGTTTTTGCTGGTGGTCCATTAAGAGACTAATATCTTAATAATTAACTTACATGAGTAATAATATATAAATATATAAATTTACAAATAAAATTTGCATTATTTTTTTTTATTATTTGTTGAAGATTCATTTTATATATGCATCGGAACCCTTTTTTACTGTTTTGTTTTTCCGTTTAATTTTTTATATAACTAAGAAAAAAATTGAAAATAAGATGATTGAGATACTGTAAATATTGAAAGATAGATATATAAAACCATGTGTATTTTTATAGATAATGACAGTTTGAAATAGGATTTGTTCTATGATATAAGTTTCTTGGTGTATGAATATATACATATTTTTATATATAATTAAAGATTATGAAATATTTGCACTAGTTAAATAGTTTAAACAAAAATAAATATTCGCTTATTTTAAGAACCAATATAAAATGGATGATTATGATATATATGAAGATACGGAGAGAATAAGGAATAAAAATATCCCTAGAACCATTACAGATGACGATGAATTGATTTCACAACTTAATATAGACGAAAGATTAGTTACTGAACCACTTGTTAATAAACAAAATAAACTTTGGAGTGAGATTGATGCTTTAGATGATGTTAAAAAATTAGCTAATGAAGAGAATTTACTTGCTGAATTTTCAAATGATACAGAGACTCAGTTGATTAAAATCCGTGACACACATATTAAATTGTTGCAATTGATGAAAGAAAGAAATGCACGAATTGAGGAACAAGAACAATTAAAGATTACTACCAGTGAGACGAATGATGAGACGGTGGATTTAAAAGTCAATGAGGATCATGAAACAGAGAGTGGGATTAAGACTAGAAAACATTTTAAGAATGCAATTGATCGCATTCGTAATTTAAATAAAGAAATGAGTAATCCAAGTAATACTAATATTAAAACCAATGAAACTGATAAACCTGATACGGCATATGTTAAAATTGAGAATGATAATTCATTGCTAATCACTGAAGAGAATAAATATATTGATGATATGATTAAAATATTAAAAGATTTAAGAAGTTAATCTACGACGATGTTATTATAGTGATAATATTTTATAAAAAGAACATGGCATCACGTGACACTAATCAATATATTAGACAAGACCCATAGATATTATTATACTCCCGATCCCCATAACAAGACGATAATTAATACAGAGAGTTATCCATGCCATGATATTAAGAAATGTGGTTTTATAAGACAAAAGTTATTATGTTTGACAGCTAACCTGACCGACTGAGTGGTGATAATTTCTAGCTTCCACTAATTTTTCAAAATATTTTTTAATAGTTTCGGGTCTGTCTGTATATTGGCACTAATAACTCGCTGTACAAACAACACACAAATTAAAAACACAAAAAACGCAAATTTGTGTTTTTAATTTTTGTAGGGACGATTTACTGTAATTCGGTTTTCGAATTCTGTCGTATTTTTTTGTTTAAAAAAATTTCGAAAAAACGACGAGTTATACTCTCTGTCTCTCTCTCTCTGTCTGTCTTTGCCATACAAAATAGCACTGAATTATTTTAAAATATCAGAAATCAATTCAATCAATAAAGTTAAACTTCCAAGTTTTATATTTGAATATAAACAAGAACAAGAACAATTGAATTAATATATTTGTTGACACACTGTTAATAACACACTGTTAATAGTACTATTATAATTTACTGAAAATTTTTTTAATTCGAAATTTCAATTTAATAATTTTGTTCCCCTTTACAAATATTTATAAATTATTCTAGAATTATTACAATTATTACAATTATTACAATTATCTCAATAGACCCTTGTGCTTTTTATTGAGTTGTTTTATACAATTATTTTTTTATTTGAAAATTATATATAACAACTCATTAATTGCTATTAAATTTAATTTCATGTTTTTGCATTTCACTGTCTTTCTTATAATAATTAGATCAATTCAATGTTATTTTTATTTCTTTAGTTTAAAATTCATTTTATATAAAATGTTTAGTATGTTCACATTGTTTTTTTTTCATCTTAAAATTAATTTATTTCATATTAATTGTATACTTTCCTATCTCCTACTCACTACATAACCAGTATACTTCATATATACACAACAACCAATTTATTATCTAATAAAATGTCTAACTTCAAATTAGCCACTGAATTACCAGCTTGGAAAAAATTACAACAAATCTACGACGCTGATGGTAAAAACATCAAAGTTCAAGATGAATTCGCTAAGGATGCTCAAAGATACAACAAATTAGCCAAGACCTTCACTAACTACGATGGTTCTAAGATTTTATTCGATTTCTCTAAAAATTTAGTTAACGATGAAGTTTTAGCTAACTTAATCCAATTAGCCAAGGAAGCCGATGTCGCTGGTTTAAGAGACAAGATGTTCAACGGTGAACACATCAACACCACCGAAGACCGTGCTGTCTACCATGTTGCTTTAAGAAACAGAGCTAACAAGCCAATGTACGTTGACGGTCAAAACGTCGCTCCAGAAGTCGATGCCGTTTTACAACACATGAAGGAATTCTCCGAACAAGTTAGATCTGGTGAATGGAAAGGTTACACCGGTAAGAAAATCACTGATGTTGTCAACATCGGTATTGGTGGTTCCGATTTAGGTCCAGTCATGGTCACTGAAGCTTTAAAGCACTACGCTGGCCCATTAAAGGTCCACTTCGTTTCTAACATCGATGGTACTCACATCGCTGAAACTTTAAAGGACTTAGACGCTGAAACCACTTTATTCTTAGTTGCTTCTAAGACTTTCACCACCGCTGAAACCATCACTAACGCTACATCCGCTAAAAACTGGTTCTTAGCTAAGACTGGTAACAACCCAGCTCACATTGCTAAGCATTTCGCTGCTTTATCTACCAACGAAACTGAAGTCGCTAAGTTCGGTATTGACACCAAGAACATGTTCGGTTTCGAAAACTGGGTCGGTGGTCGTTACTCCGTCTGGTCTGCCATTGGTTTATCCGTTGCCTTATACATTGGTTACGACAACTTCGATGCTTTCTTAAAGGGTGCTGAAGCCGTTGACAAGCATTTCCAAGAAACTCCATTAGAAGACAACATTCCATTATTAGGTGGTTTATTATCTGTCTGGTACAACAACTTCCACGGTGCTCAAACCCATTTAGTCTCCCCATACGATCAATACTTACACAGATTCCCAGCTTACTTACAACAATTATCTATGGAATCCAACGGTAAGTCCGTCACCAGAGGTAATGTTTTCGCTAACTACTCTACTGGTTCCATCTTATTCGGTGAACCAGCTACCAACGCTCAACACTCTTTCTTCCAATTGGTCCACCAAGGTACTAAGTTAATCCCAACCGATTTCATCTTAGCTGCTCAATCCCACAACCCAATTGAAAACAAATTACACCAAAAGATGTTAGCTTCCAACTACTTCGCTCAAGCTGAAGCTTTATTAGTCGGTAAAGATGCCTCTAAGGTTGAAGCTGAAGGTGCCACCGGTGGTTTAGTCCCACACAAGATCTTCTCTGGTAACAGACCAACCACCTCTATCTTAGCTCAAAAGATTACTCCAGCTACTTTAGGTTCTTTAATTGCTTACTACGAATTCTTAACTTTCACTGAAGGTGCTATCTGGAACATCAACTCTTTCGACCAATGGGGTGTTGAATTAGGTAAGGTCTTAGCCAAGGTTATCGGTGCTGAATTAGATGACACTAACGCTGTTTCTACTCACGACCCATCCACCAACGGTTTAATCAACCAATTCAAGGAATGGATGTAAGAGAAGTATAACTAAATTTTACTTATTAATACAAGAATTTTTTTATTACTCTTTTACTAGTTCAGAAATGAATGCTCCACTGTTATATATATTAAATAAATAAAAAAATTATAACTATATAATGGTATGACAATAAATAATATGAAGTTTATGCAATTCTATCTTATATTAATTTTAAAAACATATATTGAGAACTAAATATTTCAATCTTATGTTTCTTATGTATTATCATATTACTTTTTATTAAGAGAACTCATCAAAAATATTAACGCGTAAATTGGATTCGTGTGTTTAAAAATGTATTGAAATATACTATTTTTCTATAATAACATCTGATTTAAATTTATTAAAATAAGTTTTTAAATATATATTATTGATTTCACTCTCATTTATATATATCATTTCAGGTTGTCATCGATACCAAGTTATTAAATTATTTTAAATTTGTTGTCAGAATTTTGCAATTGATCTGATCAATAAAATACAAGAATAAAAATCACATTAAAAGATGTCAAACGATATATCAATTACTGAAATCAATGAGGAAATAGTTCAAGAAAATATTGAATTGCCAGCAATTGCTCCTGAATTACAAGAAAGATATACTCATTGGAAGAAGAATACCAAATTATTATATGATTATTTGAATACAAACTCAACAAAATGGCCGTCGCTGTCTTGTCAATTTTTTCAAGAAGTCAATACAAATACAGATACACATAGACTTCTATTGACTTCGTTTACTTCTGGGTTGATTCCTGAAGATGAATCTATCAATATTTCAAGCATATCAACTTTAAAACATCTCAATTGGGCATCATTAAATAATTTTGATATGGATGAAATGGAATTTAAACCTGACAATAATATAAAATTACCACCAAAGCATTTACACACAGAACAACTAATAACATTCCCACAAGGTGATTGTAATAGGGCAAGATATTTACCTCAAAATCAAGATATCATAGCAGGTGCCTCATCGAATGGATCTGTCTACATTTTTAATAGAACAAAATATGGTTCTAGTTTAAGACAAACAAATTCTGTTCAATCGTATCAAGCAAGATTTATGGAATCAGGCGATAGTGTACAAAATCTTGAGAATGAACCAACTGAAGCATTATCTATTGATTGGAATTTACAAAAAGAAGGCTTATTAGCTGCGGCTTATTCAGATGGTCATGTTAAGACATGGGATTTAACAAAATTTTCACAATCTAATACGACAGTCGAAATACCAAATTATAAAGTAATGATGGATCCAAATGGGTGTAATGATGTAAATTGGATGCCGATGCATGATTCGTTGTTTGCAGCAGGTGGTGAAAGCAATAAATTGATGCTATATGATATAAGAAGTGACAAAGAACCTACTGTAATTTCCAGTGGTGCCCATGAAGATGGTATAAATGCATGTCGTTTCAATTTAAACAACAATTTAATAATAGCCTCTGCAGATTCTGTTGGGAATGTGCATATATATGATATTAGAAAATCTAATGAAATTGTAAAAACATTAAATCATGGGTCCTCAATTTCTACTATTGAATGGAACCCAACAATTGATACCGTGTTAGCGACTGCCGGCCAAGAAGATGGTTTAGTTAAATTGTGGGATGTAAGCAATTCCGAATTAATATTTACGCATGGTGGACATATGTTAGGTGTGAATGATATAACATGGAATAAACATGATCCATGGCTGATGTGCAGTGTCGCAAGAGACAATTCTATTCAAATATGGCGACCAGCACATAACCTAATAGAGGAGTCATTGTAGTGAATCGAATAGATAAATACAAGCATACAGGTATATAAAGAGTTACATAGAACTAAAAATAATATAATACAGTTAGTAAAATTGTCGAATTAATGATAAGTTTGATTGTAATATAGAGATCGCGAATGAGAAGACGACATATTGCTTAAAATTGGACACAAAAAAGAAATGCTCACTAATGCAATTGACAATGTGATGGGTTGTTGCAACATATCTGCTTCTTCACCAACGTCGTTCAGCCATCATCATCATCATCATCATCATCCAGGTGGAACGACGTCTCTGCAGAGCAATGGGCTGTCACTTTCTAAAACAGAGCGGAATCTAGCACGTGACCACAAGCCAATCAATTTCACAGCGAGAACGGTTTTTGTCTGAGAAAACTGTGTAGAAAACTGCACCTCCCCATCAGTTTTCTCTACATTGACTCAGATAACACCGCACGAATGATTGTTTTCCCAGTATTTTTTCAATTTTTTTTTGAAAAATTTTTGGAAAAAATGAAATTTTGAATGAAACAATTGGATTAAATAAGATGATATGATATAAGAACACAATAATAATTCTAATTTTTCAGTTGAATTATTGATTGTTAGTTGTGATTAATTGTTTTAATTTGATTATTAACGTTTAAATATTTGTTTTAATTCTGTAATTGTTGTTAAGCAATTGTATAAATATCAAGATATAAGACCAGCTGTTGTTTTATTTACAAGAAATTATTCTATAAATTGAAATTGGTATCCCCCCCCCCCCTATCAAAAAAAATAAACGTAATACCTTTTATTTTGTTTTTGTGAGTGGATTAAGTTTTTTGTTTATATTAATATAATAAGGAGATAAGGTAATATACAATATTATAGTTTATATTTGAAGGATATAATAAAAATAAAAAAAATTGGAAAAATCATGAGTTTACGTCTAGCTTTAAAAACTGCCTCTAGACCGATGCAAGTTGTTGGAATTCGTTCCATTCCTGCTATCCGTCCTATGTCTACCAAGACTCCTGAACCAAAGGAAAAAGCTAATTCCATTATAGATGCTATGCCAGGTAACAATATCTTGTCTAAGACTGGTATTTTAGCTACTTCCACTGCAGCTGCAGTGTATGCGATCTCTAATGAATTGTATGTCATAAATGATGAAAGTATCTTGGTTGGTACCTTCTTAGGTTTCTCCATTATTTTTGGTAAATTCATTGCTCCATTATATAAAGATTTTGCAAATGAAAGAATTAAAAAAGTTACAGATATTTTGAATGCCTCTAGAAATAAACATGTTGATGCAGTTAAGGAGAGAATCGATTCTGTTTCTGAATTACAAAATGTTTCTGCTACTACTAAAGTCTTATTCGATGTTTCAAAGGAAACCGTCGAGTTAGAAGCAAAAGCATTCGAATTAAAACAAAAAGTCGACTTGGCTGAAGAAGCCAAATCGGTTTTGGATTCTTGGGTCAGATATGAATCTTCCATCCGTAAACAACAACAAAAACAAATTACTGAAACTGTTATTGCTAAAGTTCAAGCTGAATTAGAAAATCCAAAATTCCAAGATAAAATTTTACAACAATCAATCGTTGAAGTCGAAGAATTATTAGCAAAATTAAAGTGAATTAAAAACTGAAAACAAAAAAAAAATAAAGTATAAATATAAATATAACATAACATAACATAAACGTTGAATTATAACGTTAAATTTAAATTAATATTCAAGATTATTATTCAATCATTGAAATATTATTATTTAACAAATTTATTAGTTGAATAATAACAACATTTTTTGATATTCCTATGGAGGCTACAATATAAGCTTCAAAAAAAACCCTCAAATTATATATATGTATATACTATTAACTATAGGTCCTATTTAGACTTATATAATATCCATATTCTAAATCCATAACTAAATTATATAACTTATTGTATTGTTCTATTGATATATATTCTTGTTGATCCATGATCTTTCACTAGCTTTTTTCAAGTCTATTATGTGAAATTTAAGAACCGTACGGATACTAAATCGAAATTGAAAAATAAGTGAATTAAATTTTAAGACAATATTAACCTTAACGAATATGTAATCGTGATAATTCATTTCATAACATTACAACTAATAAATTATATTGAAATATAAACTGTTATCATTCTTTTCATTAGATTTTTAAATACAAGTAAAAAACAATAAATTAGATTCAAAACGAAAATACGAAAGCAACGATGAATAACAATATTATTTCAAATGGTTCTATACAGGAGAATTCAAAATTAAACTACAGTGGTGTACCAAGTCAGGCTTTGGATGCCATTAGAATGAGATTGGCTCAGTTATTACATTCTTTGAAGAGAATTAGAGACGAATTGGCAAAAGCTGATACTCAACAATGGTACACGTTACAATCACAATTAAATGTTACTCTTTCACAATTGATGTCAGCTACTTCAACTTTACAACATTTCCAAAATGTATTGAATTCAACAGTAGTGTATCCATTACCTAAATTTCCAACTACAACACATGAAGCATTGGTAACAACATTATTAAGAAAGAAAAATATACCAGAAGTCGATGATTGGTTAGCAATGGCAAAAGAAGAATCTGGTTTAAATCCAGAAATACAGAGTGTGCAAGAAATTAACGATTCCTTAAAAAATGATAAAGATATAACCAAATGGGTTCTCGCATCTCTGGTAGAGGAATTCGAAAAACATGATTTCAAATTATTATACAATGCATCAACTACAGATATAAATTCAACTTCAAAATATACGAAACCGAAACAACCATTTGATATTAATCAAATTATGGATTTTGTTTATAAAGGTAAGATGCCTGGTGAGAACACAGAACAACCAGACACGATGATATAAAACTTTACATAGATATATAAATTAACAAAAAAAGCTTATTATATAGTTGATTGTTTTATCATATAGAATGCATATTTACAGGAATAATAAAAATCAAATCTAAAAACACTGATTCATATCTCTACTTTATATCTTGAAGAGTTGTTCATGCGCAATTTAGTCATTATAAGTCATTAATTTTTTTCATGATAATAGTTTGATAACAAGTTCCCAAGTTCCAAACATAATGATACTATTTGGTACAGTTCTTAACAAATGTGGGGTTAAACCGCTGTACATGGAAATAAAACCTTCCTCTTTAATGATCACCCTAAATGTTTGTATCAAACCGGTATATTTGGCTTTTTGACCATCAGAAGGCATTTGTCTCAAACGAGTTCTTACAACTTCATGTGGATAAGTAGCAATACTAGCTACAAATTTGGCAACACCGGCACCACCAGATCTTTGGCACCATTCCTTTATTTTGTCTGTTCTGGTCTTCATTCTATCATCAGAATGTCCAAATTTGTCAATTGATCTTCTCTTTATGAATGATTTCAATTGTTCATATAATAGCCATTGTAAGATACCTTCGATTGAACCAAGATATGAGGCTGTTAAACCTTTATATAAACCAACAACACCTTCGTTACGTAAAACAGATTTTAAACAGTCAATTGAGTTTTTATATTTCCTCGTAGTTCCTGCTTTATCCAATTGTAAACGAGTTTTAATTAACCAAATTGGATTTGTTGCTGTTGATGTTGCCCAACCTGCAGTTGCAGCAGCCATCAAATGAATCCATGGAGCCTCTTGATTATTGTTAAATGCACGGGAATAAATATCCTTTGTAGTACCATATGTGAAGAAATTAATACTTCTCGCAGGTATAACACCGACTAAGTTTGGACCTAGACCTTTGAATAAACTTGTAAAACCTTCTTGTTTATAAATATTTCCGATGATACCAAAAGTTTCTTTAAAATGCAACATAGATTGATTTGTAAAATTGATTAGTTTATAATTTGATTTTAAAACTGTACTAGTAGCTTTTGATTGATAAGTTTTTTTAAAAACATCACTTTGTAGACGTGTTTTAACTAAATCAAATGGACAAGTCACAATAGCACCTGCCATACCACCTATACCACCTGCAACAAAATGTACCCAAGGTTTCACATTAGTCTTAGGTTGTGAATTTTCATTTGGAGGAATTGGATTTGAAGCATCTCTAAAATTCGAACCTTTTTCATCACTTGCTAAATAAGGAGCAGATTCCAAGGCTTCATCTTCCCATTCTTTAATTGTTTTCTTTGGCATTTTTGTATTTTATGATTTAAAACAATTAATGAAACACAATAGCCACTGCTTGTTTTGACAGAATTAAACAAAAACAATTATATAACAGTATCTTCTCGATGGAATAAGAATCAAATAGGTGTATATAAGTAGAAAGTAATGTATTATATTTTATAAAAAAGATAATAACACTTTCTTTATATTAGTTGAAATTGATAATAGTTGTATTTCTGCAATTTTAAATTATCCGATGTCCATTAAATTTTCGTGAAATTTCAAAAACAGTGGGACTTGGTATTAAATATGTGGGTATTTTAAATGTTAAATAACTTTTTAATAGAGGTCAGGAAACTATAAATATGTAAATATTAATATATATAAATTAACAAATTAATAGAATTGATAATTATATCTTGGTTATATTAGTTAACTGGTTTTAATATGAAATATTAGTAAACCCATGCATAATGTAAAATAACATTCTAACAAAATTTGAATTAACTTTTTTAATTATTTATTTTTTTAAAATATTATATATGATTTTATTTAAAATATAAATGCTATAGTTACATTTCAACCATATACAATTAGTGAAACACAAACTATTTATTTATAACCCACTAAAAAATCCATAGAAAATATTGTACATATAAAAAATCCCAAATATGGAGATGAGATTCGATTAAATGAAAGTTTCGTATGGAACTGGAGCTAAAGTTTGTGGGACGTTTCCTTCGGTGGAAACGACACGAGCTTCTCTTGGCTTGATTGGTTGTCTCTTTAATTGGACAGCAACACCTTGAGCCTTAGCTTCAGCCTTCTTAGCGGCATTAGACTTAACTCTTTCCAAGAATTCTTGTCTACACTTAGAGTGCTTAACATGTTCAACTCTTAAGTTTAATCTCTTTTCGATGTATCTGTTACCAACCATCTTGTTGATGATAACACCGACAGAGGACTTGGTGACGTTGTAGACGACACCAGTCTTACCTTGGTAGAACTTGTGTGGCATACCCTTTTGGATGGAACCATTGGCTTTGATGTCGACAATGTCACCAACCTTGTAGACCTTCAAATAAGTAGATAATGCGATAGCACCGTGCTTTCTGAAGTCACGTTGGAACATGTAACGAGTACGAGATCTGTAACCGTGACTGAATAAAATAGTATCATTTCAATAATTTTTTCCTTCATGCACTGTATATTATAGTTTTTTGCAACATAAAAAAGACAATGGAATTGGTATGAGAGGATTAAGAATGATAAATATAGTTAGTAAAAAAATGAACAATATGATTTTAAATAACAACAATAAATATGGTAATGCAATCAATAAGATCCAGTTATAATAGTTTAAATAAAATTGTATGATTTCATTTTTGTTTCGATTATCTTGTTCCCTTTAGAATTGAAAAGTGGTCAACCGTTGTAGTTCAATTTGGATATTCTATTTTCATATGGTTGGTGTTTCAATAATAGTTCTTAAATATTTGATTCGATTATAATTTAACTTATCTTAAAAATTTTATATATATATATATTTTTTGGTTGTTTTGTCATTTTATGATTAAAAAAATATGCATACGATTTACCCATTTTTAATAGTAGTACCTGTGTTTGGCTTCTTTGAAAAGAATCAAAAGTTCTAAATAAATTATTAAAAAGGTTTCTTTTATATATAAGCTTATAATTTAAATTTAATATGTAGAAATTAACCTCTAAATTGATAGAATATAGAAAATTAAGCTGGTGAATATCTAATTAAATTTGAATAATAATATTTTTACAAAAAATTACAGTATAGCTATTACAATTAACTAAATTAATTGTACTGATTCATTAACAATATCATAGATTCTATTCATAAATTTCATTATTTCATTGAAATTTCATTATTTTCAATATTTTTCATTATTTTCCATTATTGTCTCATCGAAAAAAGTTGAAATTTATGAAAATATTTAAAAATTTTGAAAATAATTATTAAGAAAAACAACTGTTGTACGTTACTAATAGTGGAGGCAAGAAATGGTGTCCAAGTTGTTCTCAGAATTAAACGTAGAAGTAAGGTTGTAGTTAACACTTAAAAGATAGGTGCGTATACAGAGTTGGTACTTTGTAATTACAGTGTGCTTAAGAGAATACGCAGATATCACCTATTAAATTATTTATGCCTACGTTTCACAGTTAATAAAACACTAGTAAGATAATTGGGTATAATGTGTTGTGTATGGTGCGTTCTCTGTAATATATCATTTCTTCTCAGATACTGTCGTACATTACATCAATTATAGTTACCTTGCGAAGTCAACGTTGGAGTAAACTAATCATGTATAACATTTTATCGTAGACATGTACAAAATCCTATAAAATAACAGCTATTCTCTGAGTGTTTCAGAGGATTTAGTTAATATTCTCACTAAAATAATAATAATTTATGAGAAGCACCAGGGCAAGTGCTGCTACCTGCAAAACACTCAGTTCTCTGTTTATCCATGAATGATTCGCACAAACCAACAATCATTTGTTGTCAGGTGTATCGTATACATCACTAACGCAATGCCCTACAAAAACCTGTATTTTTCTCCAAAATTATAAACAATTTACTTCTTCCCGTAAAGCGTTATGCAGAATACAATAAAAAAAATGAAGAAAATGAAGAAAATGAAGAAATAAAAAACATTTTCTCAGAATTTCAAATTTTTCTTCAATAAACTTTCACATACGTCTGGTGTCTGGGTGTAGCAGTCACATATTATTAACTACTATGATGACACAAAATAAACAGTTTATCTACTACACAATTATCTTATCTCCAAACATATATATTTGCATAATTCAAAGGTCTATTATTACCGTATGTTATTTATTATGAATGTGTATCTATGTATTTATATTATAATTTATTTAGAAGTCGTTATATTTATTCTTCTTCTTCAGCGGCTTCTTCAGAACCAGCAGCGTTACCAGCCCTCTTTCTGGCAACTCTACCTGGTCTGGCACCACCGAATGGCGAAGTAGAAGCAAAGTCGATGTGCTTTTCAGAGTCTAATCTGACCATGAAAGATGGGATAGTGACGATTTGCTTACCAACAGCAATATGTCTTTGGGAAATTAAAACTCTGGCGTGGTGAACAGATTTGGCTAAACCTAACTTGTATACTTGAGTTTGTAATCTTCTTTCTAAGAAATCTTCAATCTTTAAAGCTAAAACATAATCTAACTTCTTCTTATCTTCAGATAAGACACCGACTCTAACTAATCTTCTGATTAAAGCATTACCTTCGAACAATCTCTTTGGATCTTTTTCATCTCTGGTTAATAAATCTCTAGCGGCTCTTCTGATTTTAGATAATTGGAAAGAAATTCTGTAAATTTCCCTCTTGTTCTTTAAACCAAATTCACCAGCTAACTTTAATTCAGCATCTAAACGAGAAGATTCGTATGGTCTCTTTGGAGTGGAGTAAGTCTTGGAGTAAGTTCTTGGAGCTCCTATAGATAAATGGCATTTACATTAACAATAATTAACAAAATAATTATGAAATGAAAATAAATATATGTTAGTTACAAAATAAATTCAAAAATTAAAAATTACAGATAAGAGGATCAAGACGGTTCATAAAGAATTGCTAATAGAGATGAATCATAAAATTATTTCATAAGTCAACATATGGTAATAACCATATAAAAGAAGATATATGAAAACGTTACATCTATTAAATGTAACATAGGTGATATATTTAGTATCTTTCAATTGTGAACACAACCAAATAAATAAAAATTTGAATGGTTATTACAAAATAAATTCAAAGTTTACCTGAAGTGTCGGGAGTTCAGTGCAAACGATATATGAATTTAATATCATTAAAAAAATGATTTGAAAGATTATATATCAACCTTAAAGGTTATGATACAATCTACTATGAGAATTGTTTATGAGGACCCGATCCTCTATCTGATTAAAATCAGACATCCATATACTCATTACGAATATACGGTATTAATTGAATAACGTACTTGGCATTGTTTAAATATTAGTGTATGAGTGTGATGGTTCTTTTATGGTAAATACCAAGAATTAATAAATATAAATATTATAAAGTTTAAAATATTAAATTTAAATATAAAGATAAAGTCATCTTTATATAAATTCAATTTAACAAAGTATATTTTCAATTGAACAAAATGTATTGATGAATGTGTAATAAATTACATCAATCCAAAATGTTCAATTTTTCCATCAAATAATGAAGCGACAAATTTGTTAAAATTTCAGAAATTTAAAAATTAAAAAAACAAAATTAAAAAAAAATAAAAATGTTGTAGGTGTTTGGGTGTTTGACAATTCAGTGACTACTACTTTTTTTTTTCAAAGATGTAATAAAATTTCAATAATGAGAATAAGAAACATAATAAACACATATATTTTAAAGGTCATCGATTTATTTGTTGGAAGGATTTATATATTAACAGTTTAATATGTTTATTCTGTTTATTTGTGGTTGATAAGTATTCTACTGGTATCATCTCAACAAATAAATTTTAATAACTGGTGGTTAAATATACAGGTTAATATATATATATATATATATCTATATATTCCTCACTAAATTAATTCAATAATGGACTATACAGTAAATGCCCTATTGAAGGAAAGAGCCATGAGGCTAGATGCTTTGAGATTTCAGTTGAATTTAGAGAAAGTTGATATATTTTCAAATGAAAATCTACGAAATAATCCATCAAATGATTCAGAAAATGATTTGGAAAATAAAGATCAGATTTCTGATAATGATTTTGAACCCTTAACTGAATCTAACAAAAATTTATTTGGATCTATGAATGAAACATGTGCTGATTTTATTCTTAAACTACAGAAAGATTTAAATAGTTTGGAATCACAGACTAATATTGCTCTTAAGAGAATATTAAGGGAAAGACTTGTTAAAGAAAACTTAGTCGATGACGAGCAGATATCAAACGAATAAAAACAAATAGCTATGGCATATACAAATATTTAAAACCTTCGAAGACATTAAATAAAAAAAATCGACCAATATGTATTTAATTTTAACTAAATTCTTATTTAAACTCTATAAAATATGTAAAATTAATAATGATGAAATGAATAATATAATAATTAATGATAACATTATTCAGTATTATATCTAGCATCGTAAATGTATAATAAACCAAAAATAAAGAATGAAATGGCACCACCTAAAGTCATAGTTCTCATACTGATTTTAGTGGCTAACATCTTACCACCTAAAACCGCTAAACCGGTACAAATGAAATGACCAATACAACCACCAAAAATTGTGTACCAATAGTTGTTATCGGAAGCCATAGCAATAATACTAATTTGAGAACGGTCACCAAATTCAGCTAAGAAGTTCATAACAAATATTTGAATCCATAATGGAGAGAAAATATGAGATGAGATGGAATAAGCCTTATCTTTAATTGTTTCGAATAAATTTGGGTTGGATATACCTCCATTACCACCTGTTTCAACATCTTCTAATTTCTTGTTTAAATCATTACTAGCTAATTCTTCTTCAACCTCAGCCATTTCTTCTTCGACACCAGCATCTTTAGACATAGCTAAACCTTCTTTTAATAATTTATAACCAAAAACTAAAAATAATAGACCAGCTAGGAAATGTGTAAAATGAACTGGAATCACGGCAACAAATGAACGACCGGCTAAACCAGATAGAATGGTCATTATGGCTAATGATGAAGCAGCAGCGGAAAAGACTACCCAACGAGAGGAACGCATAGCCATTAAAGCAGCAATTAAAAAGGTTTTATCACCAATTTCAGATATACCGATTAATAAAATAGCCATCATAAATGATTTTGAAGCAGAAGTATCTTCAGCTGATCCATCAGTCGTAGTAGCACTAACTAACGATAGCAAGCAAGCTAAAGGTATTAAAATATTTGATAATTTGCTCATATTTTGGAATAAATTTTATTTGAAGTTAACACAATGAAAAATTTCAGTTTTATTACCTCTATTAGATCTAATTTAATATAGATTTTAAATAATCACAAAAACTTAATATATTGTTATATTCAACACAAACTAAATAAATGAGGATACTTAAATTAAGTCAACTAGTATATATATATTAAGTTAATAAAGATCTTTTACTTATACTTGTTCAATATAATATGATTTATATTTTTTTAAGATGGCTCTTCTCAGTTAACAACTTTTGAAATTTAGGATCTTAATGAAAAATTTGAAATTGACGCGTAAGTATAAGACACAATTTGTGAAAAGTTCAATGAAAAGAACAAGAGACGACAGCAATTAAAAGGGTAATAAATTGAATGTAAATTAGTTGGTACTCGCATTGAAATGTTTATATTGTTGTATTTATTTTAAGATTATTTATTCTACTATAAATCAATGACTATTTACTAAATTTAGAGTATAACTCTTCGTTGAATACTGATGGATTATCATAGAATGATGTTGGGTTTTGGCTGCTATTATCATATGTACCCTGTACCCTTTCTTGACCACTAACTGAACTATCATACGACGGTGGTAGGTTGTTATCTAAATTACTTTTTGGAGGTAAAGGTGGATTGTTTGAAGTCGTATGAGCCATTCCTGGTATTGGAACAGCAGGACGAGCATATATTGGGGAATTATGTTGAAATATTTGTTGGTTATTGACTGGTATTTGTGGATTAGATATTGACATGTTATTGAATCCAGTCTCTAATGAATTTGGTTTCGGTGGTAATGGTACTGGAGGAGCATTTGAAGCAATATTTTGATTGACATTGGAGTTACTCGTGGCATTTTCTTGTATTTGTTGAGTCATCTTTAATAGTCCATCATAAAATTGGATACCTTTAGAAATTGAGGAAGAGTAAATTTCAAAATTGGTAACTGCATCTTTAATTTTATTAAATATATCATTTTTCTTTTCTTTATTGGCATTATTTTTGGAACTATTATCATGGATACCTGTTAACTTGAAAATATCATCCAATTCAACTTTTACCTCACTGATGATTGAAGATTGCTTATAAATTGTCGCTTCAATTCTAGTGCTCCATGGATTAAACTTTTGTAATTCATTATCGAATAATGATTGCATTTCGTTATCACTTTTATTTACATTTCTAACAATCAAAGAAGTGATATCATCTTGATTAATTTTGACTTTTAATTCTTCAAAATTTCTAGATCGTTCTTCTTTCAATAATCTTAAATTCTCGTACATTTCTTTAACTTTATTAATTTTATTCAAGATAGCTTCATTTTTAGAATCATCAATATCTAATAAACTTCCTTCATTACCTTGTTCAAAACTTTTAAAAATTCTCCATAATTTGGAATCATCTTCTAATAGTTTGATTTCCGGAATATTTGGTTTGATCAATGAAAAAATCTTTTCATCAGATTGGGATGCATCAATCAATGAAGTCTTCAATTTAACAACATTCTCTCTTTCGGATTCTGGTAATGATTTTAAAATATCTTGGATTTCTGATCTCTTTGATGCAATGACTTCAATTTGTTTTTCAATGTCCTTGTATGGATTTGCTTTCATCATTCCAATCCATTCTTTTAATTGTTCGTCCATATATGCTGTTTGAGATTCACTTGAAGCAAAATAATTCCCAGTTTTGTACCCTTGAATTAGATCATTTAATAATACTGGTAAATTAGTAAATTCAATAAATGAACTATAAGATAAATCAGCAATATTAATTGCTTCATTTTCTTTTCTTAACAAATTATCCTTTGCTTCCGAATAGATACTTTCTTTCTCGTATACTTTCATAGAAACAATGCCTCTGAATAAACTGTTGGCATCTTCTTCAGTCTCTTTTAAAAAAGGTTCTAGTTGATCATCCCAGGATGGTGCTTTTATTGCATCCATGGCTTTAATGGTACTAGTGGTTACGTTGGTTGGAATAGTATCGTGGAAAACATAATCATTATCCTTTACTAGCTGGTTTAAATAAGTAGTAACAGATTCAATATAATTTTCAACATCAAATTCTGACTTTAGAAGTGGATTATATGGAATGGAAGATTCAGCTAACTCTAATGCCAAAGTGCTGAAAGCAATAGCCTCACCTATTTTACTTTGATCTTCTAATGCCATTGAATTGTAGTATGCAGAGACAGATTGATAAAATAATTCTTTAAAATGGATGTTAGTATTCCAAGACAAAATACCATAATCTTTAACTTTAGTTTCTGGATCTTTGATCAATGTCATACAAGTACCATAGATCGATGAAGTGGATAATGCTAATTTACTAATTAAGGATGCTTTACTCTTTGGATTATCACCTTTTAATAATTTCATCAAAAACAATTCTTGGGCTTCAGCATGACATAAAGATGCTAAAAATGTGTTTATATCTGAATTTAAATCTATTGAAGGAGAATTTAAAAAATTAGTTGCAATATATTGGAAACAACCTGCTGCTTTCGACAAGTTAGCGATAGAAACTTTCATATCATCATTTAAGCCAATTTTAGCTGTTTCTATTAATAGATAGCCAATATTAAACAAAACACAAGCTTTTTCAAATATAACATTATGTTGAGAAAATTTTCTAGTACTCTCCTCATGAGTATAACTAGCATCATACCAAGTGTAATCCATTTTTAACCTTGAACTTGATGAACCAACTCTCATATATAGATGTTCTAAGTAAGCGTAATATTTATAGTTAAGTTCTAATAACGTTTCGGCAGCTAAGTCACTATTAGCTGTAACCCTTAAATGATCTAAATCTTTAGCTGATTTTTCATCATAGAATTGATTCCATTGAAGTTGCCCATAAGATTTCTGTAAGTAATTAGATAAACCTTTTCTCCATTTAAGTTTTTCAGTGTCCTTTTGTTTCAAAAGTATCAATGATGGTTCGATCTTCATTTTATAATTTTCTATCTTAATGTAATTCTTATAACTCCAAAACTATGTGATATTAATAGATGCTTTTTCAACTAAAATCTGTTAATTTGATTATTTTATAAATAATATGATCAATTTTAAGTTTTCAATATTTCAAAACAAATTTTAAATTTATTTTATACAATTATGTTAATTATTAAATTTATTAATTTTATTAAGTCCCCTTTAATCGACTTTAATCTTTAAGTTTTAAATTTTTCATTCTACTTTTAAGCCTTTAATTTTAAAATTTGATAAAAAACATAACGAAGTAAAATGGAAATTGACAAGATTAAGAAACAACAGGTAAGTTAATACGAAGACCTTGAATATCTTGAAAAGCAAAGATTGTAAAATAACTTATATGATTAATTTTGTAATTAGAAGTTTAAATTACTTTTCAATCCATATTATACTAATCGTATTTGTTTACTATATACAAATCGTTAATATTGCTAAACAAACGGTCAATATTATTTGTGTTTTTATAATTGATTTTGAAAATGATTAATACAAGATTTTGTGGGTTACAGCCAATTATAAAAAGAAATTATAGTGGACTTCTAATTACTCGTCGTTTATTATCTACAACTCCAAGAAAATATGAACAAAGTAATAAAAATTCAAATGTCACAGGCGAATTTAATATAAGGCATTTAGGTGTAGCTGCTGATATTTATATCCCACCTCCTTTCAAAAATATTCCTAATCCATTATTACATCCAGCTATTTTCTTTAATGTGCTCATTAGGAAAATATATACATTAGGTTTAAACACCATTCAAATAGCAATTTTCAGGAATCAATCTGGTATCAAACCTAACTTTGTCTTATGGAAAAATAACGCTATTGAATGTTATGTTAATGTTAATACTCAATTTGCTAAAAATAAACTTGAAAAATGTAAATATGATACATCAATTTGGGTCGAAGAAGCTTTACAAGCAAGAGAAAGAGCTCTACCAAAGAATTCAAAAATAGAATGGAAATTATTAAAATTTAATGAAATCCCTAAATTAGTATCAATGCAAGCGATGTTAATACCTGGAAGACCCTTAGAACACATTCAATTAGTTTATAAATTTAATACTAAACAAAGATTATCTAGAGCTGATAAAATTAGCAGTGAAGTCAAAAACATTGACAGAGATGTAGTCGATTACATTGTTTTCATTTGTGATGCTACAACCGGAGCAATGACAATGGCTGGTTCAGTCTTTGAAAGTTTACCTGGTGCTAAACTACCAAAAAATTATGATGATAATACAAAATCTACTATAGCAAGAATGAAAAAATGCGGTGACATTTATAGAGCTGATCCTTCAAATTGAGTATCTGTACTTTTGTAAATAATTTACCTAAATAATTATAATTACTTGTAAATAAAATTTATTTATTATTTGACAATAAATAATGTTTATATTCGAAGATATTCTGAAATATGTTTATTTTTTATCTACATGAAAAATATCAAAATGGTAATTTCATATATATATAAATTGCTTTGAATTATGATATAATGCAAGTCTTCAATAGTACTACTATAAAACTACTTCTGATCCATGACATTAACATAACCTCTACCTGGCTTCTTCTTTTTCCTTGAAGCACCAGATGATTTGGAAATAGATAATATATCGTCTAAACCATTTAATTTTTTGCCTGATAATAATGCACCAGTAGCTGGTGGAGTTGCTAACATTTCAGGAAATACGACTGGTTTTGATGGTAAATCTTCATTAGTATTTTCAATAGTTTCAGGAGCTTTATCTTTTGTTGGGGTTGATGTACTAATACCAATACTAGCTTTTCTAAATTCTGTATTTAATGGAGGTGGTTTAGAATTCGTGTCATGTACTCTCTTAACAATCGGTGGTGGTGGTGGTGTTAAAGCGGATGACATTGCTTGCTTTTCTTCCTCTGATAAATTCTTACTTATCCAACGTTTCAAATCTTTATCATAATAAAATGTAGATTTGTTACCTAACTTTGCTTTGATTGCTTTCCTTTCATTCGGATCTTTCTTAAGCCAAGTAAACCAGCCTGACTCTATACGTTCACCATTTACTGAGTTATTTTCTGATTCTTCGTTTGTATTATCATTATCCAATGGCATATCTACGTTTTCAGAATTATGATTTGCTAAACTGATTTCTGAGGATGATTCTGGTATAGAGTTCAAATGGGATTCTTCTTCCTCATCTGATTCATCTTCAATATTATCATTATACATGATGCCAACAGTTTGAACTGGTCTTATTGTTCCACTTGGATTCCATGCACCAATCTTTATCACAGGTTCAAATAAACGTTCAGTAACTGTTGTATTATCTCTAATTGAGTCCAATCTTTTCATGATATTCAGTGGGACAGATGGGCCTGATAAATTGTCATTAGTACCTGCTTTAGAATTTATTGACTTGTACCTATTGTCGGTATTTACGGAAATGCTGCTTGTAGCAGAACTCGTGTGATTATGTTTTATATTTGAATGCTTATATGGTTTAGGTAAATCGACAGACTTAGAGTTTGAATGACTTGAGAAATCTTCTTCTGTTTTTATAACTGGTTGAGTAAACATTGGTTCATTGATCTGCGGTGGAACTTCATCCTGATTCAAAGGTTGGAATTGGCTATTGTTTATTGGATTTATTGGAGCATAAGGATTATTTATTTTCTTAAAGGCTTCGGCCTTTGGTGTATACGGATTGTAATTGTCGGATACCGGTTGGTTAACGTCAGTAACGCCATTCAATATATTAGTTGGAATTGGGTTTTTAATCATATCTTCATTCATCAGTGAAACAATATCTCTGTGTATTACACTTGTATCAGCAATACCTGTTGAATCATTAATCGATAATTGCGAATCATTAATGGATTCAAGTTTTGGTTCCAATGGAACAAAAATACCGCTTGTTTTTTTCTCCTCAATTAAATCCTTGATAGATGGATTCTTAGATATATTTTGACCAATTGCATTATTATTGGATAAATCTTGTCCCATGGTTTTATTAGTATCATTTGCTTCTGGTTTAGACTTTTTCATTTCTAATGATTCCAAAATTGAATCTAATTGTTCTCTCTCATTATGTAGTAGCTCTCTGTTTGAGTTTTCTATTAAATTTAATAAATTACTAGTATAATTGGAAGCCTTTTCTTTATTACCTAAACTTAACAATACATTAGCATGGTTGATTTTTTCTACTATTAAATTAAATGATACAGTTTCACTCAAATCAATATTAAAGACATATTCATATATTTCTGCTAAAATAGATGAAGTTATATCATCTGAGTTATATAAGCGATCGAAGATACATTTTTTGCCTTCGACCATTAAAGTTTGGTTCATTGGCATATTCAAAATGACAAAAAGTAACGATGATTCATGAAAATAGTTTTTATCTCTCAAGAAAACAGCAACCTTTGAAAGAAAATCATGTACATTATAATCAAATGAAGAAATATTGTTGGAGCCAATGCATTTTGAAGTTATATTGTTTATTAAAAATCCAATAATTGAGTTCCAGTGAGAAATAAAAAACTTGAAATATTCTTCATCTGTTCTTAACTTTTTCATAACTTGGTTCTGAGCACCAAGCTTTACATGAAATGAAATCTTTAGTACTCTCATAAAAGTATCATCTTCATTTTCCAAACTCTTAAAACTATGGAAATAATCGTCTAATACTTTAAAAATAGCTTCACCACCAACCGTGGTAGCTAACAATAATGACATAGTAAAATCATTGGCTTCGCATGAAATTTCTAGGGCATCTCGATTTTTATTAGATTTAATGAGTTTAAATAAATTGAATTCGTTATAAGGTAATGGTTTATTATTTATAACAACTAAATGTTCCAAAGTCGTAGAATCGTTATTGCTGTTTTCTCCATTCAATAAAAGTGAGCCTAGTGACGAAACAGTAAAATTTTCTTCTAATTTATATTTTAACATTAAAAGCATTATATATAGGTACTCTTTTTTGTCAAATGATTCAATAGTAGAATCTATCCATTTCAAAACAACATCTCTGGGTGTTGATGTTGATTTTAATAAACCAGGGAATGATTCAATTTGGCCATCAGATAATTTGATAGCTTCATTCTTAATAATATCATACTTACCTATGTAAGCTGACCAATCCAACGGTATTTGTGAAGGCTCCAATAAGATGGTATCAGTAGCTTCGCATTGGTTATTCTCATTTACAGCATTCGTTTTATTCTCACCTTCATCAAAAATATTTGAGTTTTTTGAATCACTGCAACTCTCAGGGACCAAATTTTCATTAATGCCGGTATCAGTTAATTCTAAATTTGAATTCCCTGTTTCAATTTGATTAGTATGAAGTGTAGAAACTATATTAGTGATTTCTGGAAGAAACTCCTCGCCTTCTTTATCTGTACCCATTGTTTTGGATAAATCATTATCTTTGTCAATTACGCCATCCAAAAATTTTAAATTATTTCCTATATCTAAAGTTTTTGATTCTACAGTTATCTCCTTAACATCATTTATAAGGGGTGTAATAATTTCAGCCTTTAAATCTTTATCTTTAGTTTCCGTTATATTAAGTACGGTATTAACAGAGTCAGTATGTAATTCTTCAGAAACGGAATCGGTTTCTAATTCCTTATCATCAAATTTTTTATTATCTTTACTAAAAATATCATTGCTAATAGAGCTATTAAGAGTTTTAATTGGCAGTGTTGATTTAGCTTCGGCAGTTTGTGTATTTTGATTATTAAATTCGGCTAATAAACTAGAATTTGAACGACGTATTGGTACAGGAGATTGTATTAAATCAGATGGAATGTCATCTTTATTGCTTTTATAAACTTCAACTGGGGTATCAATGGTGTTTGAATTTAATTCAGTATCGGTATGTTTTTTAATATTGTTTGAAGGAGTGATTGGCCTATACTCATTTATTTTAATAGAAGGTTTGTGATCATTAACATTCATTGAAATTAAATTATTGAATGTTCCTAAGTCTTGAGAGAGAGGCTTGTCGATATTCTGTGCGCCGACATCCTCAATTCGTTGTAATTCAGGAGTTCCTTGATATTTTGATGTTGCTGAGATATCTATACTATTTTGCGGAATGGAGCTTTTAAACGAGTTTGTTTTTGGTGGTTTGCTAATGACAGGTGGTTTATTGATAACAGGTGGTTCTTTATTTTTAGCATTTCTAATTGAGATTGGCAGTTTACTTGAATTTAAAGAAGGGTTAGGCATTGGCAATGTTGAAGATATTGGTGCATATTTACTTGGTATTGGTGCAAATGTCTGTGTATTCATATTGTTAACAAGAACATTAGGATTAATAGGGATATCATCACCAAGTGATTTTTTATTTTCAAGTAATTTTGGATCGTGTTGTGATGATGATGGTTGTATATTATTAATAGGTTGTACATTATTTACAGTTTGTATTGGAACTGGTTTTATGTCAATTTTCTTATTTGCTTTAGAAAATAATTCCATTGGAAAATCATAAGCATCGGATTTTAACTTTTCTTTCGACATTTTTTGAACAACTTGATTATTTTCATGATTGTTCTTAATGCTTGATAAGGTATCATTATCATTACTAGAAATAATTTTTGGAGTTATCTTTAATTTTAATTCTTTCTTTTCTTCGTTATTAATTAATGATGGATTGTTTTCTCTTGCACTTTTCTTGGAAGCAGCATCTACTGATATTTGAGGGATAGAACTTGGTTCATACTTCGAACGAGGAGAAGAATTAGGTGCATCTTTATTAGATTTATTAGCTTCTAATGCAGTTGAATTTTTCATTTCTGATTTAGTATTAATGGTTGGAGCACTATCTTCTTTATTTGTACTAGATTCAGAGATAACATCTTCAGCAGGTAAATTTGTAGTTGGTTTTTGAAGGGCTTTATTTTCTATTTTATTAATTTCAAAATCATCTTCTAAATCGGAATCCAAGAAACTTTCAGAACTACTTTCCGAACTCAACAAATCTTCATCTTCATCTAAAAATGTAAAATTATTTGTAGTTTCAGCTGTAACATTAGTATTTTTATTTTGTTGATTTTTATTATCATTATTAAATTCTTTACTATTATTTCTTAAAGGAGCACTACTATTAGTCAATTTTCTTGAATCATTAGCTGATGGGGTTAACATACTTGAAATTGAGTGTCTATTTGGTCCAGCTTGAGATCTTTGTGAAGAAATACTATTCTGATTATGTTCTGTTGATATATTATTCATACTCCTTGTGTTCAAAGACATATTTCTTGATAATGGCATCGATGTAATATGTACAGTAGAATGCGACATATTTGATAACTGTTTTGTCATTGGGCTCGAAGGATCTGAAAACAAGTAATCATTATTTAGATCATCATAATTAGGTATATTGAAATCATTCATACCATTTCTTGAAATTGAACGAAACATTTGATTATTATTAGCTGCTTTTGTATTTATATTAAGCATTTTATTGTTGAAGATTTTTGTTTCAGCTACATTTCTATTCATTGTTCTTGTTGAGACAGATTTATCCATATCAAATGATGAAAAAAAATCGTTACCATTATCATCATCATTCGAAGAAAATAATGCATTTAACCTATCGTTATTATTTTGATTTGGGTTCAAATTAGAACTTGACGTAATAATTGTATCTAAAGTATTATCTAACCTATTCATAGAGTCTATATTATTTTCAATGGTATTTAATTATAATTCGTTTGCTACTTTCTTATCATGAAATTTTCAATCGCAATAGAACAAACGATGCTCAACGGTTGAATTTAATAGAATAATAAAATTTTAGAAAATATATATATCTATGATATGTCACACTCTCCGATTGATAAGATTTTATAGAGTGTGAGTTGGATCCCAATTGTACATTCTTAAATTGATATTCTTAAGCTTCTTCATAAACTTGATTTTATTTCAAATAATTTCCAATTGCATTCGACTGTTTTTTATTTTTTCATTATGGACTACGTAACCTCCTAAGTTTTTTTCGGTCTTTCTTCCAGTGTTTCTTTGTGCGACGTCCAATATTTTTTACTTTACACGAAGTCTTCTCAGGCGATTTCACTTGGGGACATTTGCACTATTAAGTGAAAGTTAAGTTGAGTGTCATAAATTATTAAAGGCAAAGACATAAATGTGACATTAAGTTAGTGTATGGTAGGATACACTTGTTGTGTTGCTAGGGTTTGACTAGTTGAATTGAAAATTTACGTTGATCAATGTCAGTGGATTGGTCACTCCGAAAAGTTGCAATCAATGTTAAATTTTGTAGTTTTTACATTGGTTTCTAAATATTGTGTGACTTATACATTGGGTTTGAACTCAAATATGGGGTACAATTTTGTTTGTAATTAATAAAGTCACTAATATTAACTCCCAAATAAAAGTGTGTGCAACAGTATTTTAATGTTTAAGACAAGAAAATAGGGAATTCATAAAAATAAACACTTCAATCCTCTGCTATGCACCAAATTATAAAAAGTAAATGAAATATATAAATTTAGAACAATCAATCACTTGCTATAGAGTTAGTTTAACTGTTTCAAAACATTATTTCACCAAGTGTCACTTGCTAAAAGACACCTCTTCCCTTTCAAGAACTTGGGAAACTGTGTTACCCGGCCTATTACCAAACCTATTTGAACTGTATTCTCAATTGTTTTACAAATTTTACTAAATCGCTGCAGAATGAAATTTTTTATTACTGTTCTTTTTTTGAAAAGTTTAATGATTCTAATAGTTTTAATGAGATGAGATGAGATGAGATGAGATGAGAATAACTATATATGTATATATAAACAGGTTTATTCCTTAACATGTATATTTGTTTGCCGCCAAAAGACAAGATATTAGTCAACACATTTCATTACACTAAAGAATCATCGAATTTAAAATGGGTCGTCACGGTAAAGGTCCAAAGACCAATAAGAGCCAAAATTTAGCTCCGGAGAAAGAACGTTTTATTCAATGTTGTACTGATATTACCTTAGAATTAACTAATTCTTTAACTTCATCTTCTACAAGAGAAATTAATTTAAATGGGTTGATTACTAAATACTCTAAAAAATATAAATTAAAACAACAACCAAGATTAACTGATATTATTAATTCTATTCCTGATCAATATAAAAAATATTTATTGCCAAAATTAAAGGCAAAACCTGTTAGAACAGCTTCTGGTATTGCTGTTGTAGCTGTCATGTGCAAACCTCATCGTTGTCCACATATCGCTTATACCGGTAACATTTGTGTCTATTGTCCAGGTGGTCCAGATTCTGATTTCGAATATTCTACTCAATCTTATACTGGTTATGAACCTACTTCAATGAGAGCTATTAGAGCTCGTTATGACCCTTATGAACAAGCAAGAGGTAGAGTAGAACAATTAAAACAATTAGGTCATTCTATCGATAAAGTTGAATACGTTGTCATGGGTGGTACTTTTATGTCTTTACCAAAGGATTATCGTGAAGATTTTATTGTTAATTTACATAATGCTTTATCTGGTTTCAACGGCACTGATATCGATGAAGCTATCAAATATTCCCAACAAAGTTTAACTAAGTGTGTGGGTATTACTATTGAAACTAGACCAGATTATTGTACCCCTACTCATTTAGATGATATGTTGAAATATGGTTGTACAAGATTAGAGATCGGTGTTCAATCTTTGTATGAAGATGTTGCTCGTGATACTAATAGAGGTCATACTGTTAAATCTGTTTGTGAAACATTTGCTGTGGCAAAAGATGCTGGTTATAAAGTCGTCTCACATATGATGCCTGATTTACCAAACGTTGGTATGGAAAGAGACATTGAACAATTTAAGGAATATTTTGAAAATCCGGATTTCAGAACTGATGGTTTGAAAATTTATCCAACTTTAGTCATTAGAGGTACAGGTTTGTATGAACTTTGGAAGACAGGCCGTTATCAATCGTATAATGCAAATGCTTTAGTTGATTTAGTAGCAAGAATTATGGCTTTAGTTCCTCCTTGGACAAGAATTTATCGTGTTCAAAGAGATATTCCAATGCCATTAGTCACTTCTGGTGTTGATAATGGTAATTTAAGAGAATTAGCTTTAGCAAGAATGAAAGATTTCGGTACTACATCTCGTGATATTCGTACAAGAGAAGTAGGTATCCAAGAAGTTCATCATAAAATTCAACCAGATCAAGTTGAATTAATTAGAAGAGATTACTATGCAAACGGTGGTTGGGAAACATTCTTAGCTTATGAAGATCCAAAACAAGATATTTTAATTGGTTTATTAAGATTAAGAAAAGCCTCAAAGAAGCACACATATAGAAAAGAATTTACTGCACAAAGAACATCTATCGTTAGAGAATTACATGTTTATGGTTCAGTCGTTCCTTTGCATTCTAGAGATCCTCGTAAGTTCCAACATCAAGGTTTCGGTACTTTATTAATGGAAGAAGCTGAAAGAATTGCTCGTGAAGAACATGGTTCCGAAAAAATCTCTGTTATTTCTGGTGTTGGTGTAAGAAACTATTATGCCAAATTAGGTTATGAATTAGATGGTCCATATATGTCGAAAAAAATTTAAACCAATGACTTTTCATAGATTGAAAGAAGATTAAAACAGGAAAGAACATGTAAAAAAAATAAGAATCCACGATTCGGTTACTAACATTCCTAATTTATTATTTTGATTTAAATTAAATTAAATTAAAATTCAGCATTTTAAATTCAACACTATTAGTTCTTCCAGGCAAACTTATTGTTGAGTTTACAGTAATATTTATTATTAATTTTCATATTATTTTGAATGATTGATATGTTAATTGATTATTATTATTTATAAATATTATTTTTATCATATATTTACTTTATGTATATTGTTTTATGTTACTTATTTATAACTAAATAATTTTAATCTTTATAAAGTGACAAACATTAATTCTTTTTCTTTTTATCATCAATATCGTTAACATAAGGACCATTTAATGTTAATGAATAACTTGTAATTGGTTTGTAATCTTTTTCGATTAACTCTGGCATAAAACCCCATCTCCAAATAAAAATATAATCATTTTCTTTATTCATTGTTAATACTCTTAAATATTGCAAGAACATAATATAATAATAGACACCGGTGCCTGTTAATAAATGCCACCAACCATGTAGCTCCCAGAATACACCAAATGGTAACTTCACATAAGATCTCCTTATATGAATCCAAAATGAACAAAACTGATTATCTAAATTCCAAGCAATAAACCCAACTAAAAAAAGGATTGTTCCTATCAACATACAAGAGAATAAATTTGATTTTGCAGTTTTATCCTTTATCTTATTTTTAGTCAATAAAAATGAAATACCCGCCACAATAATATTTAAAATTGCATAAGCAGTTTGATGGATTGCAGGTTTTTTGAATATTAAATAAATAACACTCAACACTGTCACTATACCAAATATTATCAACCCTACAACAACTTGTCTTTTTTTAGAAATTTTCGTACTAGAATCTTTATCATTTGGACTTTCAAGATATTCAGTATATTCACAGATCATGGACCAACTTGGTATACAGGTGGCGTATAACATTGGCAATTCATCTAGTAATTGATAATTGTAATTTAAACTCATATGGAACAGCCAAGAACCAACACCGACTAATGCAAACCCAATACCAATCAACACAAATTTGAACTCTAGATTGGAACGGTGTGCAACATAAGTAGTGTATAAAGCAGTTGAAACAAACACAGCATTAGTCAATGTATTTGACCATTCAGCAATGTAATGGGAAACAACATAATTTTCTTCACACCAATCGATCGTTGATGTAACATCTCCCCAATAGCCGTCGACTGGTGAGTCTGGATAAGGCCATCTTAAATAATTCATAATTCGTTAAATATTTAGCGTCTGATTTTTTTACCTTCTTATATATATGAATGTGTTTATATATATAATTGTATCTTTATAAATTTGTAATTCCAATAAAATCTGAAACTGAAAAATAAATAAATAGGGAAGTTAATATTTAAATATCAATTTTTTTATATAAACAAGAAATTAGTTTACTTTGAATTATTTTTCACGAAAAATAATTGTTAATCATCTTAGAGTGATCGATAACTCGTATCCACCTACTATAAATTAAAATAAGTTAAGTTAAATTAAATTACATTTTAGTTTTAACAATTTGAAACTTTCTATTAACAATTCCATTACTTTTATCATTTTAAAATGCTCAAAATCCTTTAAATTTAATTCTTTGACACATTTTCAAATAAAGGGCTCAAACATAGATAGACAAGTTATCGTAGAACTGAAGGTTAACGTTGCAACGATAAATCCGTAAAACAAAGGAGTTAATTATTAATCAGAAATGTGTCAAAAACGTGTGCACACGTTTCTGACTGAATAATATACATTGCACGTATTTTGTTAGCACAATAATAAAAACAATATTTCATCAGAAATGTCCGCAGACGCATCCGCAGACGCACGTATAAAAACATTGTTAGAATCAATGTCCTACGCTGCTTTTAGAGCACATCACGTGTCGCAACTTAGAACATCTCGAAGAAACAACTGTGGATCAAAATGAAAAGAAAAAAAGAAGAAAAAAAACCCAAAAAAGATAGGTCCTACCCGGATTCGAACCGGGGTTGGTCGGATCAAAACCGACAGTGATAACCACTACACTATAGGACCGTATCACTTATGTTTTGGTCGCAGTTCGTGACATGTTGGTAGTTGTTGCCTGTTCTAAGTTGGTAAATAAAAACTTGATCTTATTTTTTGTTAAACAACACTTAATTACTAAATAATAGTATACAAATCAGTTGTGTTTCAAATCTTGACTTTATGAAATACAGCTGCTATTTATACTGTTAGTTTCTGTAATTCTTTGACATTTCCTGTTTTGCGATGTTTTCGGTATGACAGATCTTAACTGTGGACAAGTGTTCATAATTCGAGTTTTAACCACTGTTTCTATCTAAATGACATGCTTTCTTGACATAATGTTTTTATATCCAGGTAGAGCATTTTATTTAAATCTACTTTCAAGTAATTAATGACGCTTCCATATTATTACAGTTTTAAATTTCGAAATTTTATTTGTGACTGAGATAAAACCGCAGAATTTTAAAATAGACCATATTAATGTGCTAACACACGAATAATTTTATTTTTAAAACTTTAATCGATAATACTTTTTAAATTTAATTATTGAAGATTAATAAATAGTTATATTTCGCGATTTATTTAAAACAATTTCAAATATAACACAATAACCGAATAGCATAATTAATCTGAAAAACTAATCCAGTTAAGTGTATAATCGCATTATATTAGAATAAGGCAGTTCCAGATCTGCTAATAAATCATTGATTGAGTTGTAATCAAAATAAACAAAAATTAGCCAACAAAATATTGATCTGCTTCTCGAATTTCAAGTATCAGTATATATTGCAGATTACTGGAGTCATTTTAGTTGCTATCTGATGGACATTGAAACTCAGTTTTACCTTTTCTAGTTCAATATAACAGTATCAAACATAATATATGATCATATTTGCAACTGCATGATTAAAATCTCTACTCGTCGATGTATAATTCCTTAATATTTTATCCTACGGAAAAGTAGAGTAATTGAGTAGCGAGATCGATTGGAACCTTCATAATACCATATAATTGGAATAGAACTCTTAATGTTAGTAATGCAAATATCATGAAATTATCTCATATAATTTGATAATCATCAAAATATAAATGGTTTTAGCACCATCTGAATTGTTAGAATCAATTATAAATTTGTTACAATTTTTAGTGTTCTTATAAGTGCGCACATGAATTTTGATCCAAAAAAGGTAGCATTAAAAAAAAGAGAATAAAAGAATTGAAAACATTTTCATATATTAAACAATAGAATTCGATATAATCAAGTGTACACTAGAAAAACATTAGAATACAAATCATACGATAAGATGGAACCTAGTTCAGCTGACAATTTTGAATATATATTACAATTAACCCGTCTATTGAGTTCTGAATGTAGAACAAGCAGAGAACATACCGATAATTTAACGAGTTTATTAAATAGAATAGCTGATCAATCAGGTATTACGTTTGATGAATCCTCAGTAGATGTTTCAGAGGAAAAATTAGAAGAATATAATGAATTAGTGAAAAAATCTAAAATTGAGACTTTAATTGAACAGAATTATAATTTATTGCACAAAATTGAACAACAGGAATATATGAATTCTAAAATTTGGTTGTTGCTAGATAATATAAATGAGCACATCAATTCAATTAAAATATTTTTGATGGAAGAACGTTTACTGAAAGTAAATAAAGAATTAAAGGTTATTCTAAGTGATGAAGATATAAAGGCTATTCAAGAATCTACCGACAAATTAAAGATATCTAAAAATATAATGGATAAGAACTTAGAACCTGTAATAACAAAACTTCGTATTGTATTACAAGACGTTGATTTTAACAATATTGATAAGACTACTTATGAATATAAACAATTTTTAAACAGTATAGGAACATTAAATGATAATTATAATGCTAACTTGATAGTTCCTGATATATAGTAATATATAATTAATTACTAATGAATGCATATGATCTAATTTATAAATCTTGGTTTTCAATTCTTTTATTGTAATAAAAATACTGAAATAATGTAGTTGTTGATTTTAATGAAATTTTGTGTATTTCGAAAACACTTTCTAAGATGAATGTGGCTTCTTTGATTCATTATCACTTGAGTAGTGTGATTTAAAGGATGGGAAATAATGATAAAATATCTCTTTTAAATATAAGTAGTATTTATTAACCATTGTGGTACTAACAGAAGTATAATCTATATCTTCTGTTTCCATAAATGTTTTCAAATGACCTTCAAAATGTGCGTTCCTCAATAATGTTTCAATTTTTGAACTATTTGAAGGATCAGATGTCATGAATGACTTCTCAACGGCTCTTAGTTTAGTATCAAGGTGCTGAACACTATGCTCAACATCCCTCATACGTCTCTCTAATGTTCTCATATTATATCTTAATTTAGATATTAATGATTCTAGTTCATTCATTTCAATGTTAACTAGTTCCTTTTTCTGATTGATACCTAACTTTATATTTTCTATTTTGTTAACATCAGTTAAATACTTGTCATAAGTAGTTTGAAGTTCACTTTTTATTTCGTAAAATTTATGTTCTTTCTTGATTAACTGGGTATCTTCAGAGATAAGACTATCAAATAATTTAACTTTATTTTTCTCTATATTTTTAATACCTAACTCAACTTTTACTCTCAATAAATCTCTAGCCATTTTTAATAGAGATGGATCGAAAGGTAACTCCCAACTTTGAATAACATCTTGTACCATTGATATAGATGCAGATCTATGTAAATTATGATTTTCTTTTGGTTTGTCAAAATTTTCTAGATTTCTAGTACCATCATTATAAAATGGTATTGAATTTCTTCTGTAATATTCTCTCTGATAAGTCATATTAATACCGTAATTTAATTTATATTTATTTGCATCATAATTACATACCATAGATGACAATGATATAGATGATGAACTTGTATCTAATTTCTTTAAGTTCAAATATTCTTTATTATTGGCATTTATATTGTAACCATTAGAAGAATAATCGTCTTCATTATCCGAATCTGTATCTGATGTAACAGCAACTTCATTGACTTTCGTTGGTGATTCTGATTTTTGCTCTTTCAATACTTTATTTATATCACCATTTTGATACTTCATCTTACAAAATGCTCCATTTTCTATTAAATATTTAGCAGATTTTCTTAATCTACCTTTACCTTTCCATAACAAACCTAATGATCCACCATCAATATTGTGAATAAATTCATCTAAATCTATCGTTACAATTTCGTTCGCTACTATTCTATTACCTTTACCAGCTATATCTAACACTGTTGACTTCACAGCTTTCTTAATCTTAAAAATATCAGAATTATATGTTTTGTTAGAAACTGCAAATAATCTGTCCAATGTTTGATAATCTAAATAAGGTTTTGCCTGCGTCCTTGGTAAACCATATTTTTTTTGGAAAGTGTAAATAGCCGTTAAAAATTCATCTTCCTCAAATGGATCTTTGGAATTAGTACAATCTGCAACTACTAGTTTATAATGACAACTTAAAACAAAACTAAAAATAGCTGCTACGGTTTTAGTACCAAGTGCTGCTTCGTGTTGAGGCTTTTCGATACCCATATATAATTTACCATATTCTTCCCACCACAAATACAACGATTTTTTAACTTCATCATAAATAATACCTTCTTTTAAATATTCTGAATTAAATAAATTGAAATAACTTAATGCTATTTGAATTAAAGAAACAAAATCTATTATAGGATTATATGATGATATAATGGCACCACTATGTTTTAAACCAGGAGGGGAGTGTACGTAATCAGCGTTTGAAGGTAATGGTAAAAATGAATTTCTGATATTGTGGTCCATTGGAATTTTATAAATTTGAGAAAATTTATCTTCTGCTGCACTTGTTGGAAAGTTCAATAATAAAGCTGATCTACCACCACAATGTAGTCTTTTTAAATCAAAATTAACTTTGAAATTATCCCAAATTAATCTGATATCACCACATTCAATGTGTAAAAGATTAAGTTTTGAATCAACCGTAAATAAATTAGTTATGAATAATGTCCCTTCTTCGATAGTCTTTGGTTTAGCAACTTCTTTCAATTCTTTATAATATTCTTGAAACGCTGATGGCCAAAATTTAGTGTTAGTCGGTAATAAAACTTGAACTGCAGATATAGCATCTTTAGCGTTACCTGTATAGCATGTAATTAAACTTGAAATTTTTTTTTCTGCTACCCATTGCTCCACAATATATTTTTCAAAACCTGTTATTTGTACTTCATTGTAAACAAGATCAGTATTCTTATGAAGTTTAATATTATACAATGCTCTTATATCTGGAAATATAAAGACACTCAAAAAATCATTTGACTGTCTAGATTCACGGTAACTTCCCTCTTTAATGTTTGATGAATTTTTTAAATATGCACTTGCCTCACTCATATAAATAAATTTTATTTTAAGTTGAATATTTTTTGTCGATGGCTTATATCGACTAGGGCTTAAATGTTATTTTTTACCTACTATGAAAACAGATGCATAAAAATATTAAAATAGATATCACTTTTTAATGTAGTTAAATATAATATGATATAAAATTTTCCAGTTTTATGAACATTTGTGTAAACATTAAATATATATATATATAATTTATTAATAATGCTATTTTAAATTTAAGTAATCCTTTATTTTATATTTAATTTAATTAGCTTTCATTTTTCATATTACAGCCATCTCGAAAAAAAAGACGCCGTTTAATGAACCTAGCGATAAAATGAGACAAGTTCAAATATACATTCATAATTTAAAGATAGATTTAAATAAGAATAAGAATTATAAATAATTTATTTTTTTAGTCATAATTTGTAAATACCATGTAATTTGCATTAAATTAATGCTGGGTTAATACCATTTACAGTTGGAATAAACTTAAAGTTCAAAATTTAATTAATAAATATTACCTTTATTTTTTAGATAATTATATATTTTTGGTATATTATATCTATTTAATTATACAATATAAAATGAATTTGGCTCCTAAGAAGTAGTTAATTCGATTATAATTCATCATGAACAATTTCTTTGTCTTCAAGAGTTGAACTTCCTTTATTATCCTTAACGGTTTCTTCGCTACTTGTAGTATTAGCAAAGCCTTTACCTTTTCTATGGCCATATCTTGCTTTATTTCTCAAAGCTTTATCCTGTATTTTGTCTACCCCATCCAAGATTTCATATTTTTTAGCTTTATTCGATCTTAAATAATATGGTATCATAGATGAAACACTTTCATATGTTTTTTCTAATTGTCTCTTTAAAGAGAGTAAAACTTCTTTCCCTGTCGATTCAAATTTTTTAGTCTCAATTAAATCATTCAATTTATTAGTGAAGGTTTGAAGATCAGCAAGTGATATATCCCAATCCTTTAGTTTTTTGCTGACATATTTAGATGGTTTTATTTTAGATAAATATTCATAAATATCTACTTCCAAATCTTCATAAACTTGTTCAAGTTCTTCTAAAGAAGTAAGTAACTCATCATCGATTTCTTTAATTTCTTCAAATAATTCATAGACGTTGGCCAAAATCTTTTCAAATACTTCTTTGTCTAGAGGTTCTGAGTTTGCTTCAGAGTAAAATTTTAAACCTTCGATCAAATCATCAACTGACTTCATTTTTGATTCAATTTCAGTCTTGTTGGAATTTTCAATGCCATCATCAATCCATTCTAAGTAATCAGAAATTAATAATGAAAATTTATCATAAATAGCTTCTGTTATATCTGCATTGTCATTTGAATCATTTAATATTTCTCTAGCATTGTAAACTTTATTTTCAAATTTGTTAATTAATCTTTGGACTTCTAAACGTGCCTTATCTTTAGAATCTAAACTGTTTAATAAATTAACCATCGAAGATAAGGATTTATATTCAAAATCTTTAATAATTCTACCAGTGGAATAAATATCTAAAGCAGCGGCCTTGTTACCAGTAGAATTGACGTTTTCAGATAATTCCATAAATAAGTTATCATCGAGTATTTCACCAGTTTCGATATCTTCTAGAGGGTTTCTTAAACAAATGATTGAACTTTTATCGACACCAAATATCTTACTATTACTTAATGAGAATGTTATGTTGTAAGCGTAACCATTTTCACACTTTAAGGTCTTAAATTTATTTTTTAACTTATTAGAGTAAATATCAAAAGTTCTAAACAACATGTCATTTTCATAGAAATCTATGGTAAAATTAGACATTATTTCTTCAGTTGTCTTTATAATGTATGATTGAGTTGCTGGGTATTCATCACCTTTTTCAAAAATAGATATTTTTTCTTTCTCACCGTTTTCTTCATTTTCAATGGCTACTGAAAAATCAGAAGTTGTTCTATCAACAATAGTCATCGGTTTGGTTTGGAAAGCACCGAATATTTTAACAGCTCTAATTGTAGAACCATACACAACAGATTCTTCAGCATTGACATTTTTCATTATCTTATCCTCTCCGATTAGATCATATAAAGACTTTTGGACTGTTGGAATACGATTAGCACCACCAGTTAATATCATACCCTTGACATTGTCAATAGAAACATCTGATTCGATTAATAAGTTTCCGAACATGTCATCAATAGGAGTTGCGACCAATTCAAGTAATCCAGAAGAAGCTTCTTCGAATTCAGCTCTTGAGATCATAGCAGTGAAATCAATATCTGGTAGTACAGATTCGATATTAATTGGGGCATCATTATTTGCACTTAAAACTAATTTCGCCTTTTCGGCAACTTGATAAAATTTAGCTAATGATCTATCATTCTCTCTTAAAGTTTCTTCAGAAATGTAAGAATTTTGTTCTAAGAACTTTTCAATCAAAATTTCAACAATTTTATTTGTAAATGCTTCCCCACCAATGTCAGTTCTATAACCATAACCACAAAATTCAATATGAGTTGGGATAGATGTATTTGAAGATTGGAAAATAGAGATTAAAGATGATTGGACGGATTCGTTACCCATATCATAAACAATATAATAGTTTTCAACATCTTTTGGGAATTCACGTTGTTTTAATACTAAATCAACTGCAACAGACATACCGTCAGTCAATAGTAAGCTACGGATTGAGGAACTAGCGATTAAAGAAGAATCTAATAAGGCAGCACGTTGTAGTTGATTAAAATATTCAGGAACTGAAAAGACTACATCTGAAACAAAATCATTTGTCTTCTCATTTTTGGATAATAAAACCTCATTACCTCTATTTAACAATTCTCTGATATTCATAGCGACTAATTGTTCGACTGGATAATCGACACCTTCTAAACCAAATGAGACAGAGTTTCTATCATTGATAGCCAATGTAGCACCTGGATGCATAGCTAGATAATTATCAATTGATGTTTCTTCATCAGCTGAAGATAAACCTAATAATGATTTTAGATTAGCAGCAATATTTTGAGGGAATCTAGTGACTAAAGAGTTTATGGCTGAACCATAAGTTCTTTCATATTCAATTCCTTTCTTGTTAGAACCTGGTAATTTTTTAATAGCTAAACCATTTAAATCTTTACGTTTAGATTCTGGAGTTAAAACAATTTCCATTGGAGCATCTGGAGCTACAATCATAGCCACCAAATTTTGATGACCATAATCAACACCTAAAACAGCACTACGAATAGGTTGAAAACTTAAAGTAAAAACAAAAAGGTATTGAATCAAAAAGTGCATCATTTTTAATAAAAGTATACCAAATTAGATAATTACTAACCTATTGTTGATATTATTTTATTTTTTCACTATATTATTGGTTTTATAAAAATAAAAAGATAACTGATAGGTGTCCTTTCTTATGTGACCAGCAAAAATAGAAAAAAGAATGCAAAAAGGATAATAATTAACCTTACTCTTTTAAGCAATTGAGTAATTAGTATTAAGTAATCAATTAATAATGGAAGTTTCTTTATTATAAAATATAAGTTACCTTTTATTTAAAGATGTTACTGATGTGTTCTAATTAACTTTCATTTGAATATTAATTTGGCAAACGTAACATGTTGTTAATTCCGAGCCTTGAAAAAAAATAATTAATGTGTGAAAGATGAAAAATGTATAATTTTTAGAGATGAGGTAAGAAAGAATAATTTATTTCAAAGAAGGTCGTTGTTGATTTTATATTTTATAATATTAAGTTAGTGTACTGAGATTAGAACTTTTTAGCTGTTTATTCTTCCATAAATTTTAAAAAGGTTGGTTCTCAGCGACTAAGTGAAAGATTTGTTACCTTAGAGTAAGAGAAATTTTTAGACAAAAGTTAATAATTTGCTGAAAATAATGTCTGGAAATTCGTTAGAAGATTTAAGATCTAAAATTATGGCGTCTATGGGTGACCATGATAAGAAAGATGAGGCTAAAGAAGAACCACCAAATAAAATACCGAAATATAATAACAATCAAAGCAATTCAAGAAATATGAATGATGTTAATAATAATTCTAATAATAGATTTAATGATCCAAGAAGAGGTTTTAGTTTTAATGTGAATAATTCAAATAGAGAAAACCCTTACTTGTCTAAAAATAGTGAAAATAGAAACCCTAGTAATCGTTATGATCAAAATCCTAGGAACAATAGATATCAAAACAATTATAATAACAACCATAATCATAATAAAAATGGTGATCAGCGTGGTTATAGTAACCAACAATATAGAACAAGGGATAGATATCAAAATAATAAAATTAGAAATAACAATCAAAATGATAATATTCAAAATAATTCAATTCCAGATCAACAAGATCCTCAATTACAAAATGTTATACCTATTGATAAATGGAAATTAAAAAAACCAACCAGATGGGGTATTACACCAAAAGGATTTGAGAAAGTTGCGGCAGAGAGGGCTAAGCTGTCAGGATTATTTCCACCACCAGGTCAACCTCAAATAATTGATAAAAGAAAGTTAGCTAGTGTGGTTTATCATCGTGGTAGAAAAAGTAGAAGAACCAGAATATTATTTGAAGATGATGCAGTTGAAAATATTAGTTTTAGTAAAAGAAGTTTAGAGATAGTTATTACAATGAAAAATGAAAATATCAAAATTATTTCATTAATTCATAATTTAAAAAACATTATTGAGAATATTCTTAATGATAACAATGAAGATTATGAATTAAAAGAAATTAGATATAATTCTAAATCGATTATAATGGAATTTGATTGTTTGGAAGCAAGTGCTATTATTTTAAGTTGTCTGAAATACATCAATGAAAAGTTAAATATTTTAAATGATGATGTAGAATGGAGTAGACCAGGTGGTTATATATATCAAATTGGTAAGACCAATGAATTATGTTCGAATGAATTGTTTGCAATTCAAAATATTAAAATCGAAGAAACTTATGATGATGATAAATCCATTGAAGAATATTTAAAATTAAAATTTGAAGAACAAGGTATTAAAGGCATTAATTTTATTAAACCAATATTTAATAGTAATAAATTAAAATTAAATGATGATAAAATTGAAGAAAATAATGAAATTTCAAATGAACAAGATAGTGATGATTATATTCCACCACCTCCACCACCTCCAAATACGAATACAATAAATGATACAATTGAATTGAAAAGAGAATTTACAAATACAGTAATGATTAAATTTAATAATGAAATTAATTTAAATGAACATGAGAAAAAATTAATTGAAATTTTTGAAATTTTTAGACCAAATTATTCTAAACTTTCACAAAATCCAATTGATTTCACATTTCAAACGTTTCCAAAATTAATTAATTCAATTGAAATCGAAAGTAAATCAATTGTATTATTAAATTGTATTGATCCATTAGATTTAAAAAATATATATTTTATTAATGAAATTAAAGATACAATTTTCGAAAGATTCAAAGATGAAGAGATTCTAGATATTAAAATAAAGCAACCAAATTCAAATTATTTATTAAATTTTGAACATTTGAATGAAAATATTGGTAATATTTATATATTATTCAATTCAATTAAAAATTCAAAATCAGTAATGAAACAATTAATTGGTCAAAAATTCAACGATCGTATAATTTTATGTTCATATTTCAATGAAAATGATTTCAATAATTTAGAGATATTATAAATATATTTTAATAAACCTAATAAACGATAAAATTATTTAATTTAATTAATTTTAGTTTATATATTTATTTACTGGCTAGAATTTTTAATTTATATTATAGCACATCAGCCATCTGCCGTCGCCATCAAAATTAGTATTTACTAATTAGGTAAAAAGACGAATTTTCAAAAATCTTAAAAAGGAAGTTAGATGGGTGTAAATTTTTCAATTAAAGGCAATTTAATCGAATAATATCATAAAATGGTTGTAAAAAAAAAAATAACAACAAACGTTAATACAAAACATGTATATATATTTTGGCAAGAGTTGACGTTTATCAACTAGATTATAATTGTATAACAGTTAGAATTAGGAACTCCGTAAGTTCAACAAGCTGTAAAGAGTTATTAAAATTGAAAGTGTAAGCTTTGTTTTTTTATGAAAAAATAAATTTACGAAATTTAACAGATGTTAAAGATCTAGATTTCAATTAATTATCTATCTGTTATTAGTTACCTTCGTACTTTTTTTATATTGTTACTGTTGTTGTTCTATGGGAATAAGCTAAAACTTTGTTTTTAGTTTTGTTTTGGTTTTAGTTTTCGAGAATTGAAGTTGGTTTCTTATTGCTAAACTACAACGTTTGTTTAATGTTCTGATTTTAAAAATAAGTAATTTAGAAAGTTATCTTTATATCATTACATCTTTTTACAGTTTACTTTCTATCGTTCTTACTATTCTAGTCTTATGCTTCTCTACGTTTTTTGATTTCTTTGATTTCTTTGATTTCTTTTACAAGGGTGTCAAAAATGCATTCTAACATTGGTTCTGTTGTTATTAGAGTCATATAATCAATTAATTGTTAATGCACTATTATGTAAATAAAGGAACACTGTATTGTTTTTGGTCTCATTGATATCAACCTTGTTTACTGTTTCCTTTGTAGAGTTATATGCAGTGTCTCAATTTAAATTTTATATTCAACTGATTTTTTTTCATACTAATATAGTAAAATTGAAGGTGGAATTTTGTAATCTTTTTGTTGTTGTTAATTTAATTCAATGTAATATTATTTTGACGTTTATTGAAAATTTATTCTCTTTGTGTTCTTAAATTCTAATCATATATAAGATGGCCATTGAAATTTATAGTTTTGTAAAATGATATTTCCTATTATTTTGTCAATGTCATTTGGTTCAATTAATATCTTATTTATCTTTATCTCTTCGATATATAAATCAACATAATATATATTAGTAATAATAGCAAACATGTTACTAAATAACTTATTATTTTTTATTTCGTTTTTTTCTTATTGTTTAGCTGCTACTCATACTTATAATTGGACAACTGGTTGGGGTACTTATAATGTTGATGGTGTTAAGGAAAGAGAAGTTATAACTTGTAATGGTGAATTTCCTTGGCCGGATATTAGAGTTCAAGATGGTGACAGAGTGGAAATTTATTTGACAAATAGTTTCGCTGACGCTAATACAACTTTACATGTTCATGGTTTATTTTTAAAAGGTCAAAATCAATTCGATGGTCCTCCATTCTTGACTCAATGTCCAATTGCTCCTGGTGATACTATGCTATATAATTTCACTGTCGATGGTAATATCGGTACTTATTGGTATCATTCTCATACTGCTGGTCAATATCAAGATGGTTTTAAAGGTAAATTTATTATTGAAGATGGTAAAAATAATAAAAATTTCCCTTATCATTACGATGAAGAAGTCACTTTAGAAATTGGTGATTGGTATCATAAGACTGGTGAAGAATTATTACCTGCTTTCATGAATTTATTTAATCCAACTGGTGCTGAACCTGTCCCACAAAATTTAATCATTAATAACACCATGAATTTAACCTGGAATGTAGAACCTGATAAAACTTATTTAGTCAGATTAATTAATTCGGGTGGGTTCGTTTCACAATATTTTTGGATTGAAGATCATGATATGACAATCGTAGAAGTTGATGGTGTTTACACTGAAAGGAATACAACTGATATGTTATATTTAACTATTGCTCAACGTTATTCTTTCTTATTGACAACTAAAAATGACACTTCAAAAAATTTCGCTATTATGCAAAAATTTGATGATACAATGTTAGATGTTATACCTTCTGCTTTACAATTAAATGCAACTTCATATTTAATGTATAATGATGAAGTTGAAAAACCATCAGAAAATTACGTTGATTCAATTGATGATTATCTTGATGATTTTTATTTAGTCCCATTGAATAGAACTAAAATTTATGATGACGCAGATTATAGAATTACATTAGATTTAACAATGGATAATTTGATCAATGGTATTAATTACGCCTTCTTTAATGATATCACTTATACCAGTCCAAAAGTGCCAGCCTTGATGACAGTTCTTTCTGCAGGTGATGATGCCACAAACCCAGCTATTTATGGTAGTAATACAAATTCGTTTGTGTTGGAGAAAGATCAAATCGTTGATATTGTTTTAAATAATATGGATACTGGTAAACATCCTTTCCATTTACATGGACACACTTTCCAAACTATTTGGAGAGATCGTGCTTACGATGCCGATTTAGGTGAAGAACCACATTCATTCGATGATTCCGATGTCACCAGTTATCCACAATATCCAATGATGAGGGATACGATTTATGTAAATCCACAATCTAATTTCGTAATCAGATTCAAAGCAGACAATCCAGGTGTTTGGTTCTTCCATTGTCATATCGAATGGCATACAATTCAAGGTTTAGCTATTGTTTTAATTGAAGATCCAGCAAGTATTCAAGCAGATGCTTCACAAGCTTTAACCCAGAATAGTATTGATATTTGTAACAACGTTGGTGTCTCTTATCAAGGTAATGCCGCTAATAATGCAGTTAATTACACTGATTTGGTCGGACAAAATGTTCAACAAAAATTCATCCCAAGTGGCTTTACTGCTAAAGGTATTGTTGCTCTAACTTTTTCGTGTCTTGCTGGTATCTTAGGTTTGATAACTATTGGTGTCTTTGGTTTAATGGATATGCCAGATGCTGAAGAAAAGGTTATCGAAGAATTAGATATTCCATTAACACGTTTATTATCCAAATAAGCAATGCATTTCTGATAAAAAATAATATAATAAATAGATAAACAAATATTGTAACATAAATTTTCTTTATATAATGACTTAATGTCGATCTAAATAATAAATTATTAATTCTCTTTTTAACACAAAAAATGTTGACTCGTTTATATAATATATTTCAGGAATAATATTTGCAAAGGTTTCTTATTTTTTTGCTAACGTAATTATTATTTTTAATTATACTCTTGGTATTTTATGTTAAATAACCTTTAATTTCAATTATTTTAATTAAATAAATGTATTATTTTGTATACTTTTTGAATGTCAAATAGTTGCCGACCGACGTTTTTACAAGCCGTCCTTTTTTAAAAATGCACCCAATTTTACTTAATAATGAGAAATAATATATCATGTTTACAACACAACAACTAGTTATTTAAGACTAATGATATTAATAGTTGCTTATTAATATGATTATTAATATATTCTAGTTTACCAGGTCGTGGCTTGATGATGTTTTACAACCAAGCAATTTTCATTTTGTTTTAACAAGGTGTCCCTCTATAAGAATAATTCACGAAAGCGTCGCAATCATAAATTGAAAATATATTTTCATCGTATATTGATATTTATTAAATATTTATGCTAAAGTTATTTTGTCTATTTATACTAATTTTTTTGTCTTCAAGTATGTATTCATGAACGGTAATCACCATTAATTGTAACATATTCATGAGATAAATCACAAGTCCAAAATTGGACAGTTTCTTTACCTGTACCTAGATCAATTGATATTTCAAGATCCTCTAATGCTAATAATTTAGATGCAAATGTTTCATCGATATCTAATTGTGGGACACCATTAACAATTAATTTTAATTCTTTTGGTTCGGAATTATCTGTTGCAACAAAACTAACATTAATTTTATTAATGTCTAATGATTTCAAATCAGTTAATTCTGTGTAACCTATAGCACATAAAATTCTACCCCAGTTGGCATCTTGTCCATATAATGCTGTTTTCACTAACATTGAATTAGAGATACTTTTTGCGATTTTATGAGCATCATCGAAATTTAATGAATTTTTAACATTAATTGTAACGAATTTTGTTGAACCTTCACCATCACGGACAACTAATTGGGCTAATTTTTGTGTAAATTCTGTAACTTGAGATTGAATTTGTTCATATTCTGGAGATGATGTTTTAATTTCTGGGATATCAATCGCACCGTTTGCAATCATACAGATTGTATCATTCGTACTCATGTCACCATCAACGCTAATACAATTAAAAGATCTATTAGTAGCATGAGTTAACATTTTTTGTAAAGCTAAACTTTCAATTGGTAAATCGGTGATGATATAACCCAATAAAGTAGCCATATTTGGACAAATCATACCAGCACCTTTTGCCATACCAGTTAAAATATATTCATTACCATCTGGTAGTTTAAATTTAGATGTAACAATTTTTGGGAAAGTATCGGTAGTACAAATAGATTTAGCGACGTTTAACCAAGAATTAAAATCATTACCAAATTTATCATTTGTGAAAAGGTCATTGATGCCTTTTGAAATTTTATCCATTTGTAATCTTTGACCAATTACACCAGTTGACATAATTAACGTTGAATCTTTTTTATTTAAATTTTTATTAACTAAATCAACAATAGTATTTGCATCTTTTAAACCAACTTCACCAGTAACAGCATTTGCACAACCTGAATTGATAATAATTGAATTGATACCTTTACCAAAAGTTGTCTCTAATATTTTTTTAGAGACTAAGACAGGAGCAGCTTTAAATTTATTTGTAGTGAAAACTGCAGCAGCATTTGAAAGACGGTTTTCATTAACATTTTTAATTATACCTAAATCTAAATCACCATTTTTTTTAACTCCAGTTGAAGCAGATGCAACTTTAAAACCTTTTGGAAACACGCCATCTTTTGGTACATATAATGAATATTTATCAATTATTTTTGCAGAGTTTTTCATTAAAGTTAAACCAATTCTCATTGTAGTTAATTTAAGTTATATATGTTGTATTGGCTTTTTGTAATTGTTTGAATATTTTACTCAAGAGAACAAAGAGAGAAAGAACCAATTCAATTGATTTAATTTGGATTTAAAAAATGGTAAGCTTTATATAGTAAACTATTTTTTTAAAAAATATATAGAGACAAATATAATTAGTTAATCTAAATTTTAAGTTAAAGGGATTTCTTTACAGTACAATCAATTGAAATATCAATATTAATTATTGAAATTTCATCATGCAATAACAATATTTATTGAAATTTCAATTGAAAATTTATTCATACATTGTCCTAATTAGGAAACATTACTCTCGAAAAACTCATCGCTTTTGAAAAATTCAATAAATTTGTTAATTATGACTGATTTGAAAAAGTTTAGTCATAATTAAAAAAAAATTATATAAAATGCTCATGTATATGAATTAAGATAAATTTGTTTATTTGCCTTTATTAAAATATAAATATTTATTATTTTTAGATTTATTTATATTATTTTATGTTACTTTAAATGTTATTTATTTTAATGTTATTTATTTTAATGTTATTTATTTTAATGTTATTTATATTTTTTCTTTAATTACTGCTGGGCTATTAACCATTTCTTGTAACCATGATAATTCGATTCTACTGACGTTTCTGGCATAACTTTTTGTTGTAAAAACATATTCTATATACATAATACCAGGACAATTTTTATTTAAAAATAACATTGATGATGGGTGAACACTGATGGTTTCACCTGTGGTCACTGTTCTATATGATCTATCTGGCATACCAATTGCAATATTTTTAGCAAAACCTGTTAAGAAACATTTTAATATCGTAGTAATTTCTTCTTGATTACCTTTTAATTTTGTTGAATCAAAATTACCTTCTTCAATCTCAATTTCATCTTCATTTTCTTTACTATCATTAAATCTTAGTTTTATAATTTGTTTATTTTTATTATTATCAGTAAATAATTTTTTACAATACATTCTTAATTGTTCTCTAATTTTAATTACATTTTTAAATCCACGATATGATATAGATAATTTTTTACACCATTCATTTCTTTCACTGTTATCATTTTTATGCTTTAACTCATAAAAATAAATATCAAATAATTCTTTTAACATAATTAAATCACCATATTTTGAACCATTATTACATAATGACAGTCTTTGTTCATTAATTTCATCTCTTAATTCCGCTGGAGGATTTAATAAAAGATTTTCAACACTTAAACATGAAACAATATCAATCACTTGATCTAAACACCCATTCTTACTTGCACTAATTAAAACTGAACTTAAATGAGGTTGTAGTGGTAATAGTGACATATGTTGACCCTTTTCAGTGATTTTACCTGTATTGTCTAATGCATCTAATTGATACAATTCTTGTAAAGCCATGGCAATTGCATCTTTACCAGGATTTTCAAACCATGTCCAATTTATAATATCATTAACACCAGCTTTTTTAAGCATTAATACAGGAGATGTAATTTCAGATCTAACAATTTCAGGTTCACTTTGTGGAGGTAACTGTACAAAATCACTTTCTTTGTATAATCTAAATGTTTTACCATCGGTTTCTCTACCAGCTCTACCACTTCTTTGCATGGCACTCGCTTGTGATATTGGTACCGTTAATAATGTAGCTAACCCTAATTGATGTCTCCAAACTTTAACTTTACGTAAACCTGAATCAACAACATAACGTATACCAGGAATTGTAACAGATGTTTCTGCAATATTTGTACTAAAGACTACTTTTCTTTTAAAACCTTTTAATTTATTAAATATAATTGTTTGTTGAGGTGGCGGTAATGCTGCATATAATGGGTAACCAACTAATAAAGGAATTTTTTCATCTTTTGTTAATGGTTCTGCAATTTTATTTAATACTGTAACACATTTATCAATTTCTTCTTGACCTGGTAAAAAACATAAAATATCACCAGTTTGTTCTCTTTGATTAATTTGAACACAACTTTTAATAACATAATCGACAATATCATCACATGGTTCATTTAAATAATACTGTGTAACTTCAAATTTACGACCCTCAACAAATAAAATTGGTGCATCTTTAAAAAATTTACTAAATTTTTCTGCTTGTAAAGTAGCAGACATTACAATCACTTTCAAGTCTTTTCGTTTAGTTTCAATCAATGTTTTCAAAAAACCTAAAATTAAATCTGTTAATACAGTTCTTTCATGTGCTTCATCAATAATAATTGTATTATATTCTTTTAAATTTTTATCCATCATTAATTCTCTTAAAAGCATACCATCAGTTAAATATTTTAATCTTGTCTTCGATGTAGTTGAATTGTCGAATCTAACAGAATAACCAACTTGGTCTCCAACATTACAACCATGTTCGCTTGCCACACGAGTAGCCAAATTAATTGCAGCAACTCTACGTGGTTGAGTGACACCGATTGAACCATGTATTTTATCTTTATAAATCTCATCTAATATAAATTGAGGAATTTGAGTGGATTTACCAGAACCTGTTTCACCAATTAAAACAGTAACTTGATTATTATTAATATGATTCATAATTTCAGTTTTATTAATATAAACAGGTAAAGTTTTTCTAATTGAAAGTAATTCATGAGCTTTTTTTTTCAATATATTATGTTCAACATTTCTATTTTCTGATTCAATTTCAGAATTATTTACATTGACATTATCTTCATTTACTTTATCAAAAAATTTGACATCTTTTCTATTTCTTTTAAATGGATTAACTTTAGTGATTCTAGCTCTTTTTTTATTAACAAAATTTTCACTCATCCTAAATGCACTCAAAATTGTCTCTAGTTTTCTCTATATGTCGAAAGCTAATGATATTAGTTACAATTGCTCATATTTAGATTTGATATAATAAGAATAAATATCATATATAAATATAATAAATGAATAGAATTAGATCATTATAAGCTCATCTCATCTCAAAATAAATTTTTATTCAAATTTTTATTAACTTTTCCAGATTAAAAAGGAAAGAATTTCCTATCAAATGTCCGTAGAACTGCTGCTCTTTCTATGTGTTTTTGTATTGATTTTTTTTCTTTTTTTTAAAAAACTAAAAAATTGAAAATAAAAATTGAACCGCCCAGGTAATCAAAAACATAATTATTTTAAAATAAATATATAAATTTGGTAATAAACTTTTATATTTATATTTTATTATATTATCCCTTGAAGAAAAGTAAACTTATTTGAATTGTATTGTTTGGTGTGTACTTGTGTATGCGTGTGTGTTTTGAATCGTTAAAGAACAATCAAAGTTTCATATATTTATAGCGAGAGAAAATGAAATTTTAAGAGATAAACAATAAAAATAATAATAAATGAAATTATTAAAGATAAAAAGAATTGTTTTACTGGTTTTATCGGCTTATACATTTGTTTTGCATATTATACCGAATTTAGCAGCTCCGGTCGTGGATCATTTGGCAATTGCTGAAACTCGTGATAAACGTTTTGGTGTATACGGTTGGTGTGATAAATTTCATAATAAATTCTGTTCAAAAGCACAAATAGGTTATGATACTTCTTCTGATTCTCTTGGTAATTTTACACATCCTTCTGATGGTTTTATGGGGCCTCCTGATGGTATTAGAGAGCCTCCTGATGGTATTAGAGAGCCTCCATCAAATGCAGGTCAACCACCAATTCCATTTTTTTTACCATCGTATACTGATCTTAAAGTTACAAGAATTTTAGTTGTTCATCCAATAGCTACGGTATTCGAGTTTGTACTTTTTATTTTGGTGTTATTGTTGAATCATAAGAAATTTAAAAATGATTCTAAATTTACTTTATTTTGTGGTTTATGGTCGTTGCCGACTTTTTTATTAAGTCTTTTATCTGTTTTAATTGATACACTGCTATTTGTTGATTCTTTGACTTGGGTTGGTTGGAATCTTTATACAGTAACTGTTGCTAATGCAATTTGTAGTTCATTAATTTGGTCTTTAAAGAGAAACCTAGAGACTCTTCAATATGAAGCTTTAAGAAATAGTGAATTAAATGATACAGTTTTAGAAGATGATGACCCGATTGAAGTGTATTCATTACTTGATATAGAATCTGGATCGGATGATGGTTTATTATACTTATTGCCGTCAAATAGAAGTAAAAATATGCCATTAATAGAACCAACTCATTCGTATACAACTGGTTAACAACGTTTAGTGTGAATTATTAAGTATACATTATGCCCTTTAAAAGATAAAACTGTATAGCTCACGTGGAAATGATTTTTTGCCCCATTGAAATTTCGCTGACAATTATTTTTTCTCAATTGAATGAAAAAAAAAAAATTGAAAAAAAGAAAAAAAGAAAAAAAGAAAATAGAAAATGGGAAACTTGATCAATTGTCTTTGGAATAAAAGATTAATATAATCTTATATTATTTAAACTGAAACAAGAGAAAGAGATGTTAAGAATATTCGTCTTTCTAATTAGAGGAGAAGATAATCAATATCAAAAACCAATTAAAATATCTGATTAAGGTTTAAAGTCTAGATAAGAAGACGGTATATTAACTTTTGGTTACACCAATATATTATTTGATATTTGATCAAATATATGATTTTTTGGTTTTACTCAGAAGTGAAAGATTCAAATCTCTAATAATTAATTAATTAATTAGTATTCTTATGCATGGACCGAATTCAAAGGTTTATTCCTTAACTAAGGAATTATTCACTAAAAACATTTTGACTTCTACAAGGATTCCAATAAGATTATATTACACGAATGTAGGAAAATATAAAAACGATGAAATTAGAATGCATAGTAGTGATAAAATAATAAATGGATTTTATAAACCTACAAATCTAGAATTATTAGCATTATGTTCAAAAGAAGTTCGACCAAATTTATTAGATGGTAAAAAAATTATACCTATTGTAAATAATTATCATTCAGATACTGAAATAGTCATTAAAAATGCTAAATTGCAATTTCGATCTGTGAAAGATATTTTAAAATGGATTAAAGGTTATGATAGAGTAATTAAAAAGAGAAAATGGAAAACTTTAAAAAGTATTGATTCTGATCAATCAATAACTAATATTCAAAAAGTTAAAATAAATTTATCCAAATATGAAGATTTACAAAATTTTATCAATAAATTAAATTCAAATGAAAATAGAATTAATAATAGCATATATATACGTGATTTTAACGAATTGACTGATAAGCTTTGTTTTGCTAAAAATTCAAAGATTTTCATAGAAGATTTATATATTTTTTTATTACAAAATTATATTAAAGATGATAACACTTGTATCTCTTTAATAGGCTCCATTGAAAATAATTTTAATAACGGTATTAATAACATTACTATTTTGGAAAAACTGCTACTACAGTTATTCAATACCATTGAAGAAAATGCATTATCTTCAGAAGAATTAAATAATACAATTATGACATTTTTAAATCATATTGAAATTATTTTGGATAAAAATAGTTCAAAGTTAGATTTAAATCCAATAACTAGAAAATTGATTTTAAATTTTTGTATCAAAAATTATTCTTTATCAATGAGTAGAAGACAATTATTCTATTTAATTTGGAAAGGATATAAACCTGATGACTTAACTCTCCGAAACTATCTAAAACTTTTAGATTATGTTACAACTGAAAATTTTGAGATACGAATGAAAAAATATTCGTATTTTAGTGCAATAAGTTTCATTCTTGAAAGTGTCAATGACGTAGAAGTATTTCGTTATTTTATTAAACAATGTAAGCATTTCAATCTTTTAAGATCATTGATTGAAATTATATTAAGAAAAGAAAATAGTGAAGATATGTTACTGAATTTAGGTGATGCATTAATACTTCAAACTACTTTTTTTCGATGTTCTCCTGTTGAATTGAATATGGGTTTAAATTCATTATATAATTTGCTAGAGAAGAAAGCATTCAAAAAAATTCCAAAAGAAATATTATTCGAATTCATAAAAATGTTATCAAAAGCTGGATCATTTAATAGTATATCTACAATAATTGAAAAAAATTCTTTAGAAATAGATAATGAACTATTAAAATTAATTTTAACTAATTCAAAGGTAAAGAAAATTATGGTTCAAAATGAAATAAAATTCAAAAATTCATATATAGATTTTATGAATGAATACATTTTACCGGTGCTGCAAAATACAAAATCAAGTGAATTCGGTCATAATAATGAATTATTAAAACAAAGTTTGATAAATAATAAATCATCGCTTATTACAATTGATAAAATTGAAAACAATGAAGCGTTCTTTAATTCAATTATAAAAATATTTGAAAAATCGGATATTATTGATTGTATACCTTTCGATGATTTTATTAAATTAAAAAATAATGAAAAATACGCTTATCTTCAAACTTTAACTATTGAATGATTTTATTATCAATGATAAACTATGAACTGTTTTAAAAACAAAATAACTATATAAATAAACCATATATTCATAATCATGTAAATATATATATTTAATACACACGATATATAATAATAAAATTTCCTTCATGCAAAATGAATAAAGGAATTAAATATCTTGAATGATATTTGATATTCATGAAAATAGAAAGTTCAAAAAAAAGATCAGAGTAACTTATGAATTAAATTATAAACTATATCCTATTAAATTATTTTAAGACCTTACCGTCAGCAATTTCCTTAGATTCACCATTAACAATAACTGGTTCATCCCAAGCCCACATGTTGCTGATGAAAGCCTTGTCTTCATCCTTAGAAGCGTCTAACTTGGTGTAAGAGTAAGATTCCCAATCTGGAGCAACATCGAAAGCTGGAGCGTAATCTTGACCTCTAACTAAAACAGCACCAATGATACCGTTGTTGTTGTTTTCACCGTAGACAACTAAAGAACCGAACATGTACTTAACGGAACCAGATAATCTGTTGAAGAAACCACCAACTAAGTTGTTAGACATGAAAGTTTGAGTTAATTCATCGTTGTATTTGTAGTCAACCCTCCATAAAGAGTATTCTTCTGGGTTGTAGTGTTCCCAGAACCATGGTAAAGCAACTGGTCTGGTATCTTCGTTAGAGTACTTTCTCTTCCATTCATCTAAAACGAAGGTAGATCTTCCTAAAGCTTCTAATGGGTGCTTTGGTTTCTTTTCTTGAGCTGGTTCAGCATCGGTAGCTGGTTTTTCTTCCTTCTTGGCAGCAGCTGGTTGTTCCTTCTTTTCCTTCTTTTCCTTCTTTGGTGGAGTGTAAGTTAAAGCAGTTTCAATGAATTGAACCTTAGAAGCTTCAGACTTGAAAAATTCAGAGGCTAAGACGGTGTTAACATATCTGACGACATTTGGATATTCCTTTCTTTCCTTAGCACCTAATAAGGTGGAGAAAGCAAAAGAGTAGAAAGCAGTAGCGAAGATATCACCTAAGGTAATTTTTTCATTAACTAAGAATGTTTGATCTCTTAATTTTCTGTTGAATAAAGAAGTGTAGTATTTTAATTCAGCAAACTTTTCATCAGAAGTCTTCTTGTTGTATGGGATCGCACCTTTAATCATAATAAATGGGATGATAATACTGCTGAAAGCATCAGTGTTGAAGAAAGAAGTTAGCATAGTAACAGAAGCACGTTCTTTGGCATCAGCACCTAATAATTGCTTCTTGACTTTTTCATCAGAAGATAATTCAATTACTATTTATATTGTATTATAATAAATTCTCATTTTTATTGTTTGATGCGTATACGTATACATATACGTAAAAAAGATACAAAAAAAAATTAAAAAATTCATTATTATAATGATATGTTAGTAAAAAATATAATTCAACATTGATATAATTTTAACATTTTCTTTTTTTCTTCTGTAGATAATAGTTTTATTATATTGTTTTTTTTTAAAAAATCACTTCAGAGTAAAAATTATCGACATATGAGATATTACCAATTTACACCCATTCAGACAGGGATAACTGTAAAAATGTTTAAAAAATGTTTCTCATCATTGTAAATTTAAAAAAAAAAATTAATAACATAAAATATTATCAGAAGAAGAAAAAAATATTTGCTTAATAAATTTTAAAAATAAAAAAGATTATAACATACAGTATTGACAAATGGCATTGTTTTCATGTAATTTGAAACCCTTAGCACCTTCAAAAGTTGGGAATTTCTTAATTGGGAATTTAGCAACAAAAGCATCATTAGCAGTTGTTTGTTCAATTTTAACATCTAGACCTAAAGCTGCTACTAAAACTTTAGCAGCATTGGCTCTTGGAGATGTGTTAACGTATAAAGTACCTTGAGACATTTTTTTAAATAAAATAAAATAAAATGATTACTAGTTTTATTTGGAATTGAAATGAAAAAAATTTAATTGAATAAAAATTTATTTAAAAATTATTTATTAAAAATATGAAAAGAAAAAATAAATTTTTTTATTAAATAATGTTACTTATATATTTATATATTATTGATGAAAATTTTCAATATTTCAATAATTTAATTTTTCATCAACATCATCGTTAAATTTTTCAAAAAAATAAAATAAAATAAAATTTTAAAGAATTCCAATTGATAATTGAAAGGATAGGAAAAAATATGTATTGTTGTACAATTCTTTCTTAGTAAATTTTCAAAACTGAAAATTAAAAATATAAAAAACAAAGATGCCCTCATTAATTATTAACAATAGTAAAGTTACCCGGCTTTTACTTTTCCAAATCTGTTCGTAGAAAATGACGGCGGTTATTTTAATGTTTTTTTTTTTTTTGATATTTATAAGAGATGACACAAAAACGTTGCCACTTGAATTAATTTATTAGGGATATTTTTATTTTTTTTAATTTAGAAAAAAAGAAGTTAATTATGAAATAAAATATAAGTTATGACTTTGGGCGGCTAAAAAAAATATAGTTGTATATAAAGGAGAAGATTTTTAAAAAAAGAATATAAAAATATTTATTCACTTTTCTTAACACTTTCTAATTTTATTGTTTTAAAAATATAATAAATATATTAAAAAAATAATATTGAATTAATATGTTTTCTATGGGTGTGTACTTTTACAAAAAATTAAAAGATTTTTTAGAATGATATTTTTTTTTGTCTTATTAATTTAATGTTTTTATACTCAAAAGTATTTTATAGAATGTATCATATATTACACATTTAAAAATAAACATTAAATTAATTAGTTTTAAAATAATAATAATGTCAATAATAATTAATCATAATTATTTATAAATGAATACACTCTAAGGAACATGAATAATTATATGCATGTATACAATAAATATGAACATATTACATTAAAAACTTTTTTCTATGAGGACAAAAATTTGATTATAATTTAATTTCCAACAAAATGCGTCAAATCATTTCTTTCTCTCTCTGTTTTTATTAATACAATAAAAGTAATATAACTTCTAAGTATTGAATTAATAATTTAATAGTATATTATATGGCATATATATGTGACCATTAGGTTTTTTTTTTTTAGCATTTTGTGATATCATTTTAATATTTGTTTTTTTGTTAGTATGAAAATATTAAAAGATTTAAAATCTTTTGAAAAATTTATTTTAAATTAATTATAAAATTATTAACATTCATTGTTTTATATATATATATATGAGAATTAAATATACCTTTTTTCAACACTCTCAATTGCATTTATTTTATTTTTTCTCAAATTAACTAAATCACGCTGTAAAGTATTTCGCTTCATAATTTTAAGTTAACTACAATTGATTAATTGAAAATTAAATTACAATATATATTATGGCATTATAATAAAGAATGTAACAAATTTTAAATGACCATAATTTAATATTAAACTAACCACACTCCATTTAACAAATAATAAATTAAATATATTAGAGTGTCTCAACAAATAAAAATCAACTGATATGTTGAATTTCACAAGATTGAGACCATTACTCCGATCTCAATCAAGATTTTATAGATTAAGAAAAACATCTCCAGCTTCTCACATATTTAGATCAAGAAATTCATCACCAAGTAACAATATTAATAATGAAAAAGTTAGTGATTCAAAAAGAAATAATGAAATAAATGAGTTTAATGCCAAATCCCCAAATGATACTGATTTAAGAAAAGAAAATGTAGATATTAATGAAACTATTATTGACTATTTAAAATTTACAAAATCTTCATATAATAGAAGTTCAACAAATTTTAATAAATTAAAAACTTCTTTATCTTTAACTAATGATAAAAAGGAAAAATTCAATTATGTATTTGATTTTTTAATAGAAGAATCTGAAATTGAATTAAACCAATTTCAAAAACTTGGTGCTGATCAATTCAGGTTATCTAGATTGGAAAATCAAAAAAAACTTATTGGATCTGAAGAGGATGAATCAACTGCATTATTTCAAAAAATACTAATGTCTAGAGAATTAGAAAAAACTGATCTAGTTATATTCAATAATTTTAATTTCGTTTTAGATGTTTTAATTAATTTAAAACAAAAACTTGTAAATACTCCAACTTCCGATTTACCAATAAATATAGAACAACTAGTTAGAATCTTTGAATTATCAAAATTATTACCAGATGAATCGTTAAGAATAAAAGGTATTTATTTATCAGGAACAATACTATATGCTACCAACAAAGTTAGATTAGATCCCGTCAATGAATCATTTTACATTAATGCCTTAGTAAATTTTGGTGAATTCAAAAAAGCGTCAACTTTATTCGAATCTTATAAAGATAAATGTCCTGAAAGATGGTGGTATGAAACTGGTCTTATGATTTATATATCTGGTAATTCATTGAAAAAATTTGATAAATTATTTGTTGAAACTGATATGAAATTTAACTCATATCCATATATTTCTCCAAAACTTCTAATACCATTAATTAAAAAGAAGCATCATGTAAATAATATGAAAAGTATTAGAATTTATATTAATAGATTGTTAGAATCAATTGAAAAATATGGTTATACAAGTATTAATGTGAAAAATCCTGATGAGGAGAAAAATACTAATTTTAGATCTGAGGAACAGGCAAATGAATTTTTGAACGAAATACAACAAATTAAAATGGAAGAAATCACTACCATTCTTTTATATTTATCTAAACGACAAAGAATTGATCTAATATACCAAATATTAAATTTCATCATTATTTCTAAAAAATTTCAAGATAGTGATATAATATATTTGATTAAAGCTTTGAAATTAAATTTGTTACAATCAAGTTCCAGATTTGTTAATGAGTTAAAGTCGCATACAAAAATTATCAACAATAATGAATTTCATCAATTTGATAATTTTCAAAAGCTTTTAGAAAAGACAAAATTAGAGATCAATAAAATAAATAATCAACCAGAACTATTTTATTCGGGGTTCAAATCGTTGATAAAGAATCCTGCTCTAAATAAATTAATTCTAGAGCATGTAACTGATAATGTAAATAACGGTACAAAACCTTCTCCAACAATTTTATACGAAATTTTAAAATATCTTTTGAAAAATAATGAATATTCAAGAGCTCAAAATATTATTCAGAATTTCGAGCAAAATAGTCCTAATTTAAATGAAGAAAGTAATGAAGTAATCAAGAAGGAAATAGCATACCCAAATGCAAGTCATTATGGACTGTTCATTGATTATTTCGTTAAACAAAGCCGGAAAGGTTCCAGGAACGCAACAACAAAATCCAAGTTAGTATCTGACATAGTTGACTTAGTTTCTAAAAGGAATATCGAGTTGACATCTGATTTTATTACTAAATTATTACGATTTTATGCGAATGTAAAAGATTTCAACAACAGTTTTAGTATCATAAACCAACTGTTATCTCAAAAGGCAATTAAAGATAACCAAGACAAATTATTCTCAGAATTTTATAATAAAAAGAAAATATTAAGTCCTTTATACAACGTGATATGCATAGTATATTTAAGATATTATAAATTTATTTTTTCAAAAAATGAAATTGTTAACCCGAAATCAAATAATTATGCATGGAATACAGAATTAAAGAAATTGAAATCGAAGACATCACTAGTTCTACAATTTTCTCACAGGGATTTATTTAATATTATGTTAAAGGATGATAAATTTTTAATGAATGGGGATATTTATAAACTCATAATAAAATTATTTGTAGCTGCAGGTGATTGGATAGGACTAGCTGGTGTAATATATAGTGTCGGCAATAAATATGGACTTGAATTAGCTTCTACTTCAAAACTTTACATTTTGAAGGGGCTAGAATTTATGTATATCCATAAATTTTCCAAATATGACGTTGGTGAGCATGGTTTAGTAAATAGTAAGAAAGTATTAGCAGCCACAATGAAGGTTAGACAAATGATTGCTGATAAAAACATACTATATAAACCTCAAATACAAAACTATTCAACTGATTCTATCATTGAAGAGGTTTTAAACTATTTAAAATACTTTTCAAAGGATGGAAACCATTTGACGGAAGACATAGAACAAACTTTTAAAGAATTCAAAATCGATGAAAGTGACATACTAAATATAAAAAAACTTGTAAATATTTAAAATAATAATAACCAAATGTTATAACTAAATATACTTTATAGAAAATTACACATTTATTTATTTTTTCCCAGTTCTAAACCATTTAGGCATTTTATTAGAGTTTATTGGTTTCTTATTTGAATCAAGAGTTGAACCATTTGATTTCAAAGCTGTTAAAGGTTTTTTAGGGTTTTCATGAATTCTTTTGTCAGCTTTAATATCATCAGCTTCTGAAATATCTAATGCATCTTCCACCAGCTTTTGCTTTAAAAATTGACCAGAGTAATCTGTTTTAAATAACAATAAAGTCTTAGAAGTAAAATTCAAATGCTTCACTAGCTCTTTATTATCCTTTTCCAAAATTGTCAAAGGATGAGGAGTACATAATGTGAATTCAATTTCGTTGTTAAATAATGATTGTGATACTAACTCGTAAATTGCACTTGATGTATCATTTGGTTTAAATGCAATTTGTATATTTGATCTATCTGGAAACCTGATTCTAACCAAACATTCGAAAATAGGTTCTCTTTTAGCTATTAAATCTTGTTCATATTTTTCTCTTAAACGTTTTGTTAACATTTGACCACCATATGTACCAGTTTTTCTTGACAGAGATTCTTGATACCTTCTAGCATCTTCCACAGATAAAGATAATTCATCATAATCGTCACTGTCCTTAGTTAATTGTTCAACATATGAATTTTTCGAAGGCAAGTACACAGACACTTCATGAATTTTATGATCAAGTTTTAATGTTTCTTCAGAGTTTTCTTCCTTTTCTGCCCTCTGCACTGGTGGATTTGAACTTGTATCTGCTGCAATTTGGATTTCTTGAACGATATTAGAATCCTTTTTTATCGAGTCTTCCATACTTTTCAAATTTAATCTAATGGATGTAGGGCCATCAATACCTAGTGATTTCAATGAATGCTTAGACAAATCTTCATATTTGATAACCTTAGAAAATACTTGAAGAGTGGTCACTTTTTTATCATGAATCCAACCGTTTTCTTCAGCTAAAATATCAATTACTTTTTGTAAATTCTCTAAATTATTTATGCTTGCAGTAACCGGTGACATACCTGGTATTTGAAATCTAATCTTTATTAGCTTACATTCTGGTTTATTTGAATCGACAGCTGTGGAAGCTTTTTTAACTAAATCTAATTTAACGCCTGCTGGTAAGTTCAGTAATATCCATGGTATATCCAATGCAATAGGTATATTTGAATTGGTCAAATACCATTTATCTAAATCTGAATCTTTCTCGTAAAGTTTGAAATGTTTCAATACATCTACTAATAATTCACTTAACGATGAATTTCTCGATATTCTAGTTCGGAATGTATTAAAATTATAATTTACTACAACTAATGACATAATAAAATCCTATTAATCTAAACAATATATTTCGATTAAGGTAAAATGTGCTATAGATCTCTTTTAATTGTTATATATTTATTATACAATTTCAATTTGCCACAACACATACTTTCCATCTAGATATTACCTTTTTTAATATCACTAAATAAATCATTTTTCAAATGTATTATGGCAATTTCGGAATTGAAAATTCCAAAAGATTGCGAAAATATCTGAAGAATTTATTGAAAAAACCTTTAAAATATAAGATAGAAGTCATTAATATATCAACAATAAATACATGTATTCTTTCTGATTATAGTACAAGCAAGAAAAAACCGAGATTAGCATATGATCTGCTTTTGAAGTTTATATATTATTAACTATTTGCATATTAATTGATATTAATCAATAATCCTTTTTTTTTTTTTAAGACAAATTATTTCTTCTCGAAGTAAATATATAGCTGAGCCCAAATGTTAGCTGAACCTTCAATTAGATTGAGAAAGGCCATCATAGAAGGTAATATATTAATAGTTAAGAGACTGCTACGGCGATTTCCAGAACTTCTCACAAATATCAACCCTGAAAACGGTTGGTCTTCATTGCATTACGCCTCATATCATGGAAGATATTTGATATGTGCTTTATTAATTCAAATGGGTCACGATCGTCATGAAATATTGAAAACTTTTGACGAAGATACTTGTGTTCATCTATCGATCATGAATGGTCATGAACAAACAACACATTTACTGCTTCAATATTTTCCACAATTCATTAATAAAAAAGGTAATTTTGGTAGAACACCGGCGCATATTGCATGTATTCATGATTTTAATCAATGTTTAAGTTTACTGATAGGTGTTGGTGCAAAATTATCAATACCTGATAATAACGGTGATATACCGCTACATATTTGCCTTGCACATGGCAGCATCAATTGTTTAAGAATATTGGTTTTAGAAGGAAACAGCAAAGACGAACAAATTAGAAATAAAGATGGATGGAAACCTTGTGATGTAGCAATATCATTTGAATTGAAAAAGTTGTATCAAACTTTGTTGAAAGAAGTTCATGCATCTGGTATAACCAAAATACCAAGTTATCAACCATTCAGGACTCCTGTATTACCTGCCAAATCAACCTTCGAAGATGGCCCTTCTCCTATATATTCAATGAATTCACCAACTGTATCCTTGTATTCACAAGCCAACGTATTGAATAATTTATCTAGAATTTCGAATAGCAGAAGAGCTTCAATTGTGAATAATATCACTACAACCTTAAGTAACAATGCTGTTGGTAGTAAAGGAAGTAATGGAGATTTGGTTTTGTCATCTGGTTTAAACATTAATAATGCTGGAACATTTATGAAGAAATCAGGTGTAAAATCACCAATCACTAGAGCTGCAAGTTTTACATCATTGTTGAATCCTGGTGATCATGGTTTTAATAAAATTGGCCCAAAATTGGGAAGAAAAGAAAGTATTTCTAAAAGAGAATTGAATTTATCTAATAAAGATTCTACAAACTTTCAAAATCTTGAATTGCATAATAATAATACTTCACAATTAGACAGACAATTGACTGGATCATCATACAGTCATTCACCACGTAAGAGTTTAAATCAATTAAGAGAAGGTGAAGGTACTCAATTGAATAATAATCAAGAAGAATTATCACAGACAATATTTAAGAGTAATAGTAATAATAATTTATTCGGTAAGTACTTAAATTCTCAAAAGAACGGGAAAGAATCCTCGTTTGATGCACAAGAAACAAATACAAGTAATTCAGAATCTAATACAATGAAACACGTTTCTAATATTTATAATTCTTTAATAACGAATAACAATCCACTAGCACCTGCAATGAAATCAAGTCGTAGTATTTACTACAATAAAGCATATGGAAGTGAAGATTCTTTCCAATCACCTCTTTCTCCAAATGGCAGTGCTACGAATATAAGCGGAAACTCTAATATAACTAAGGAAAGACCAGTATTACACAAGATTGATACAAGTAATATAGGAACCGCCTCAAACGAAGTTTCTAAAAGAAAAATATCATTATTAAATATTCCTGTATCCAAATTAAGAACGAACAAAGTTGATAGTATGGATTCAAGTGATGAGGATTAGTATGTTATCAATCAAAATTTAAAAAGTATGTACAATTAAATTCAATAAGTAAATAGGCATAAATACATATGATAAATTGGCATAATTATCTTACAGACTCAAACATTATATAAAGGTAAATACAGTAAGTTTAGTCTATACATCTGAATATTAATAAATGAAGGAGACAAACTACGTAATTCATTGTTTGTTCACGAAAGCAACACCCTTTTCGATATTCTTCTTCAAAGTTTCTTTACATTTTTCTAGCATTTCTTGCTCTTCAGCAGAAACTTCACCAACTTCGTGAATTTGTTCCACACCGTTTGGACCTAATGTGACTGGAGAAGCAAAGAATTCAATACCTTCTGATTTATATAATGGAGAATCGACAAAGGTTGGTTCTACAACATTTTTTTCACCAGCAAAACCTCTCAAAACCGAGTCGGCAAATCTTGCACCAGCTCTAGCCATCGATAAAGTAGCAGAACCAGCACCGTCCTTAGCTTTGACGACTTCGTCACCACCGAATTGAATTCTATGAATTAATTTGTCCTTTTCTTCTTGAGATAGACTTTGATAGTATTTAGTCTTTGATAATAATGGGATAATTGTGATACCGGAATGACCACCTACTACATCGACTTTTTCGGTAGTTGGGTCTGTATTTACGACTTCAGATATAAATCTGGATGATCTAATGACATCCAAAGTGGTGACACCAAATAATTTCTTTGGATTATAAACACCTTTTTGTTTTAAGACTTCTGCGACAATAGGCACAGTAGAGTTAACTGGGTTAGAAATAACTAAAATGGCGGCATTTGGGGCATTTTCGGCGGCAGCATTGGCTAAATCTCTAACGATACCTGCATTAATAGCAAATAAATCGTCTCTAGTCATACCTGGTTTTCTTGGGACACCTGCAGGGATAATAACAACGTCGGTACCTTCCAAAGCATGAGAAAGACCACCACTTACTGAATCTACTTTATCTGGAGTGAATCCTTTAACGGTAGAGTTTGTTGGGATATGTGATAGATCAGTAGCAACACCCTTTGCACCTCTTAAATCGTATAATCTTAAATCAGTGACTTTTTCATTTAATTTCAATAATAAAGATAAAGGTTGGCCAATACCACCGTTTGCACCTAACACGGTGACTTTATATGGATTGGCAATTGAAGATGAAAATGATCTCTTAACAATTCTTGATAACATTTGTATTAATTAATTTTTTTTGGGGATATATAGAATGAGTCTTTAAACAGTTTATTGTTTCCTTAATCAAAACCTAATTCTATTGGGGGGCACGGAGTCTAAGAAGAAATTGAATAACAGTTAATGAAAAAGAAACAAAGTATAAAGTATAAAAGTTATATTTAAAAGTATTATTCCAATCTTTTATACAATTATACAATTAATGAATCGATCAATTAAAATACCGTGAATCCTTCAAAGTCCATTGGCCAATCTTTTAAATTGTAGCAACTTCAACAAAATTCCTTTAGAATCCTTCGGGTAACCAGCCAATCAGGAGGGCCCACGGGACAATTAGTCTTGGAAGATGCGATGGATCATGTATATTATTCACAAGTATATTTGAAACTTATTTATTGACATGTAACGTATATGGTACATACGATTATAAAAATGTATATATGTATTGAATGATTAATCTTAAGAGAATCGCATGCGAAATGTGTGAAAAGTTACGACAATGTGTTTGCATCGATTCAATCGATTTAGTTGCTCACTTTGTCGAACATTTCATCGATGGAGGAGCCTACATATAGTCTTAATTGTTTTCTGGTGGCAGGGATGATCTTACAACGGACCATAATATCATTTTCTTGCGATTCTTTTGCTAGTCTATCATATGCTTGAAATCTATGGCAACCTCCAAAGGCGAAGTAATAGTTTTGACCTTGTTCACGTACACTCATGACGTCTATTGGAGGCAATTTACCGTCTTTAAAAGTTTCTGCATCTTCCAAGGAACAAGTCTTTGAAGCTACCGGTTTACCTTTATAAGTCGATACCATTGCGTCGATTTTTTGGTAATCCAATACCGGCTGGATAGGTCTGTGGATCTGGGATAAAGGTACTTCACTTATTTTCAATAGATTGTTGGTTTGAATAGACATGTTTGTTTAATAGTTAATTAGTTTTTCTTTAGAGAGATGCAGCTCGGAGATTGCTTTTGATAGCGAATGCCAATTTGAAGACTGGAGTGGAATCGGTTCCCTTTATATACTTGATAAAATGATCACTCTCATAATGAAGATATTAGTAATAAGACTATCAATTACTTGCAATTACTTGCAAGTAATTGCAATCAACTTATAAGTTATTGTTATAAATCATTGCTTCTTGTTGGTAATCAATTAGTAGTGGTCCAGAACTTCAGTTTTTGAACCCTTTTTAGTCAAATAAAATGGACATCTCCACGCACGTTTCTGTGCAGTTGTCAAATATTTTAAGAATTTTTCGAGAAAAAAAAAATGAAAAAAAAATGAAAAAAAAAACAAAATTGAACGATTTTTATCAATCAATTGATCAGTTCTGGAACAGGATTAGTATAAAGTTGATAGTTAAGAGGATCTATTGTTAAGTTGACCATCTCGATAAGTTCTGGGATCATTCAATTTAGTCCCTTTTGAAGCAAATAAAACATTTGAGTGGTCTCGAATTGAGCTGTATTATATCATTGCAATGAATCTACGATTAGAATTAGTCAGGTTCTTGAACGTTTGTTTCATTTTATCTTCTACCTTCATGATATGGAAAGGTTTGTCTGTGGTAACAAATTCACATTCACCTATAGTCGTTGTCATCTCTGGTTCAATGGAACCAGCTTTCCAAAGGGGTGATGTTTTGTTTTTATGGAATAGAAACGAATTAAATAAAGTTGGTGATATCGTCGTTTATGAACAAGATGAAAACAGTATCCCTATCGTTCATAGAGTGCTAAGAGAACATCATTCACAAAGCAAAGAAAATAATAAACAATTCTTATTGACAAAAGGTGACAATAATGCAGGTAACGATATTTCCTTATATAAAAACAGATCTATCTATTTAGATAAACAAACTGATATTGTCGGTACTGTAAAAGGTTATTTGCCAAAAGTTGGTTATGTCACTATTTGGATCTCAGAAAATCAATACGCAAAATATGGTTTATTAGGTTTAATTGCTTTAAGTTCATTATTCTCTTCAGAATAATTATGATATATTATACACACATAAATAAATAAATAAATAAATAAATAAATAAATAAATAAATAAATAAATAAAAATACTAACTTCTAAAAAAAAATATAATAATATTAAAAACAATGATATGTTATTTAGTTTAGAACTATAAAATGCAAGTATATGTATGTAATATGTGACGTTCTGTAACCATAAAGGAAATCAATAATCTAAATCATTGACCGTGGCTAATGTTCTCTTTCTTGAGTTTGATTGTTGTGGTTTAGAATAGTTCTTTCTTAATGGTATTGATTTTTGAAATTCAATTAATAATTCATTTCTTAAACTATCTTTATACTCTAATGCAATATATTCAGGCGTTTGTTTTATTAATGTTTGTAAATCAGTGTATGATCCAGTAGCGATATTAGGATATTGTCCAAGCATTCTACTCAGCATAACTTTAAAATAATGACATTTTTGTTCTAAAATACGTTGTGAAATTTTTTGACGTTCAATTTCTTTCTCTTTCAAATTTACAAAAACAGAATCGACAATTAAATTCATATCAACTTCATCCACATTTTGTATTCTAGAATCATTTTCTAAATACCCTTTAACAGTATTTCTTTCATCCTCTTCTTTGGAAGGATCATTAGACCATTGAAACCCATTGTCTAATATAATTTGATTAGCGATTAATCTTTGAGCATCAACCAAACACTTCTTTTCTTCAACCAAATCTAAAAAGAGATCATATGCATTCGAACCATTTCTACCCAAAATATTCAAAAATCTACTATCTTTTGATATTAATGGAAATACATCATCCCAATCACTGTCTGCTCGTATTAAAATGCTATCATCTTTTGTAAGGTTTCTCAACATATCTTTATAATTATCTCTAACAATTCTATCTTGTGTTAAATTATGGTTTTCTAATGCAGTTAATTGATTTTCCAACTTGGATTCAATTTCTTTAACAATATTAACATATTCCAATAGAACATCATATTTTGTCAATATTTTAAAATGTTTATTAGAGACATATCTTTTATTATTTTCGAATAAGTATTGTTCTGAAAGAGAATCCCAAGAAATTGGATTAAATGGTTTTTCATTTTTGACATCAAAATCTTTTAACACAATGGCTCGTAGATATTCTTTTACTTCTTTCAATGCATTTTCCTTTAATTGTGCATCAGCTTGTTTTTTATTATTACTCAATTTTTCTATATATTCAATAAAAGTTTTCTTTTTAATCGAATCACTAACGGTTGAATGTTTATAAATTGGTTCATTTGAAATTGACTTTTTAGTAGTTTTCCATGTTGAATAATATTTAATATCTTTATGTTCTTTCAACATATTAATGAAGGCTTCTTTAAATTTGTTTATCTCTGAGTATTCTTTTATTAATTGATCTTCCGATCTATTCGAAAGGTATTTCTCGAACATATCTTGTTTCCAAAGTGGATTGTCATCTATTATCCAATATCTTGGATCTGAACTCCCCAGTTCTGAAATTACTTTTCTGAAAGACCAAGTTGCATCAACATTATTTTCCTTCAACATTTCCATAAAGTCCTTTTCAGCTTCATCCTTTGGTTTTGTTTTAATATTCAGTATTTTAGATGAACTTGAATTATTGATAGTTTGAGTTTTGGAGGAGTTGTGTAGTTCATTTTCTTCTTCTTTAACTTTTTTATTCACTTCCTCTGCTTTTGAAGATGCTTTTTTAGCCTCAATGGTTTCTTTAATTGGCTTCACTTGCTGGTCATCAAATTTTGGTACATCCCATCTCGATTCACCAGTAGATGAATTGTAATAATAAACTTTCCCTTCTTTTGTCTTCGCAACCCCCCACCCATGTTTCTTCAAAAGGGAAACATCAACTCCAGCTTTCAGTTTAGGTTTCTCCCATTGTGATACACCCGTTTTTGAATTATAATAATACACTTTCCCATTTGAATCCTTGGCAGTTTTCCAATCGTCCATTATTTCCAATCAGTCTTGTCTAATCGATCTTTACGCCCTTCAAAACAACAGTCAAAAAAAATATTTTTCAACAACTGGCAAATAACAAAGTATTTATCTGATGATATATCGGCCTTAGATACTCGTCTCTCTTATATATATACTCTTTTCTCAATAAGAAAACAACTGTTTCTTTTATTGTTTTAATCAAAATCGATGCTTTTTCCAATTGGAAATTGTTAAAATTTTATTCCCGTCGGGATCGGAAATAGCCGACGGGGGAACTAAAATGCACACTGAAATGTCACATTCTCCCAGACCAAGGCCATAGAGGATATTGCAAAAAGGAACGTTAAGCCAACTTACATTTTGTTTTGTTTGCCATCTTTAAATGGGTGTTTCTAATAGGAGCAATAGTTGATCGAGGTTACTTGAAAAGCTCAGTTGCGACTCACTTTTTTGAACTTCAGAATTGAGCTAAAAATCCACATGCACAAAACAATAAACCTAAATATTGTATTCAATACTCTCTAATTCATCTATTCAATTGAACAAATATACCTGTCTTACTTATGATTCCATTGATTAATGACGCTGTCGCTTCGCAAACATGGCCTAATCACGTGACTACACAACTATTTTTCGAAAAGGGGTCTTCTCTTCTGGCTCAAAACAAATGATTAAAATCCGTCGGTTTCTGCGCGTTTGTCTCTGTAAATTTCCAAAATATTATTTTATTTCCGTTCAAGTATTTTTTTTTTTTTTTTTTTTTTTTGAAAAATTCAAAATTTCATTGTTAACATTAAACAATAAGTTAATATAAAGATAACAAAGTTCATAAAAAGATATTAATAAATATTTACTGTGTTATAATTGATCCTTATTTTGTTAGAGTACTGAAAGTGTCGAATCCCTATCCTTCCATTCCTTCTCCAACTATAAATATCCCATCACAATGTCCCAATCTCTACGTCCATATTTGAATGCAGTTCGTTACTCTTTAGAGGCTGCTTTAACTTTAAGTAATTTCTCCTCTCAAGAAGTTGAAAGACACAATAGACCAGAAGTCGAAGTCAGCAATACTAGTGCTGAATTACTATTACAACCTATGCATATTTCCCGTAATGAAAATGAACAAGTACTAATCGAACCAAGTGTAAATTCAGTTAGAGTTTCCATTAAAGTTAAACAAGCAGATGAAATTGAACAAATTTTAGTACATAAATTTACGAGATTCTTGGAACAACGTGCTGAATCTTTCCAAATATTGAGAAGATTACCAATTCAAGATTATAGTATCTCATTTTTAATCACTAATAAACATACTGAAACTTTAAAAACTGAAAAATTAATCGATTTTATTATTGAATTCATGGAAGAAGTTGATAAAGAAATTAGTGAAATGAAATTATTCTTAAACGCTAGAGCAAGATTCGTCGCTGAGGCTTATTTAGGCGAATTCGTTTATTAATTTATTTTGTAAGATCAAAATAAAAATTAATAATAATTATAATATACTATACATAACATAAATAAAAATTAAATAAAAATAAAATAAAATAATTTTAATGAATATAAAATAAAATTTACACTATTTACAAATTATTATGCATATTATATTCACTCAAAACTTAAATATTACAATTGTACTAAAGAAATTTAGTGACTTTACTATCCTTTACTGCATCTGATAATTCTCCAGGATCTTCAATAATCACATGAACACTTGTGTTAGCTTCATATTCCTTAGATCTTGATTTCTCTTTGCTAATCTCTTTTGCAAGTAACTCTTTATCTGTTAATATATCATCTCCACTTATATCATTTTCTGCTTGTACAATCACATTCGTTTCAATCGGTGTATCATCATCTATACTATCTAATATACTTTTCCAAATTGTACCTAGATCTTCCTCTTCAGGTATTTGATCACTCGTTTTATTACCAAATTCATTACCTAAATTCAATTTTATTTGAGGTTTTAGCAATAATTCATGCCTTTGAAACAGTTTATTAACCAATGCCATTTCAGTCCCTTTATCAAAATCAACATCACCTTCTGCAGTCCTCGAGATTAATTTCTTCAATATTTCTTGTTTCAAATAATATCTTCTTTTCATATCTTCCAACTCTCTCTTAGATGCACTTATGTTTGTCAATAAAGAACCGAAGACCAATAAAATTAATGCAGGTTTCAACATTGATTTATCAAATCTTGATGGATTTTTATTTGTTGCTTGTGTTCTAACATTTTGTGCATACGCTCTTGTCGTTACTAACTTGGTAATCGGTCTGACCTTAGATGTCCACATGTTAAAATATTTATATCTATAAAAAGGATTGTATTTCTAGTACTACGGTTATTTATAAATAAATCTCTATATGAACTTCAATAATATTTTTATCATAGTTGTTTTAAACAACCTCTTTTCATCATCATTTCCCTTATACCAAATAAAAATTTCAAAATCAAAAATTTCAGTATCAGCTTAAAAAATTGATGCCCGTTCAGGATACAATCCTTTAAACGTAATAATTATATGATGAGTTTTTCCGATATTGTTTATTAATTTTACACTTATAATTAATTTAGAATATATAAAATTATTTATTTAGTTTAATTATTTCTTTAGTTTAATTATTTCTTTAGTTTAATTCTTTATTTAGTTTTTGATCAATGTTACCAAAATATAATTCACTTCCAGGTGCTGCGGTTGGATCCATTGTATCACCCAGCCAATTAGCTTGATGTGAAATCTCATTCCACATTTTATTATCATCATAACCAATTGAATCTAAACTTTCTAAAAGAAATTCAAGGTCAGTATTATTATAAGTACAAGGTGGATTTAATTGATGGACATTTTCTGTCATTATCTCACTTTCTATCTTAGTCAAATCACTTTGCTTCCCATTAGCTAAAGTTTCATTGACGATTTCTGCAAATGGCATCATACTATAACTTTTCACTCTACTAACATTATCTGAGTATATTATATTTAATAAATCAGGTACGGTATCTCCATTTTTTGTAGCTGCATTTATTAAATCTTGATACTCTTCATATTTTTCTTGATCAAAATCAGCTCCATCGGTTGATATAGAAGAACTTAGATCGAAGAAATAATTTGAAGTATCATTATTTGATTTAATTTTTTTAATTAGATCTTTTTTTTTCAAATCTACAGTTTCTTCTTGTTTTATATTTATTTTACTTTGTTTTTGTAATTCGTTGAATGTTGATATATCTGATGTGTCATTTTCACGTGGTTCTTCATCATTAAATTTATTAATCAAATCATTAGCAATACTATGAAAATCTAATTTAGCCATTAAACTTAACAATTGAGCTTTTCGAAGAATAGCAGGTTCACTACCTAAACTTACCATTTTTTGTAAGATTATAAGTGAATGTTCAATATGAATCATTGTTTGATCATTAACACCAAACGTCGCATTAAATAAATTTAATGTAAACGCTGCAGAAAATAAATATTCTCTATCCATGAATCCAAATAATGCTACCATATTTTGTTCATAAATTGACCATAGTGATCTAATTGTATTTATTGATGCTCTTAATGCACTGTTTAATAAACTTAAAATTGTAGTCGAATAATTTTGTAAATTAATATATGTACCATGTGTAGCAGTGCCATTAGAGTTCATATCAAGTTCTCCATATTGTTCATCTTTTAATCTTATAGTTATAAAATGGAACAGTATAGGTCTTAATGTAACATTTATACCATGAAAATATTCTGTATACAAATTTGTTAATTTTCTTGAAATTTTAAAATGATTATCATGTATATTAAAATCAAATTGTAAACTTGCTGGTAAATTTGATCTCCATTGAAGTAAATCTTTTAAAATACCTTTTAAAATTGGTAAAATATTTGAAGTTGGTTGTTTATGATATAATTTTGATAAAATTTTACCATTAATTTGAACAATTTTAACACAATTTGATAAACTTTCAGCATTTGAAAATTTATAATTATTTAATTTATCAGTCACTTGATTTTGTGATGATGACCAATTAACACTTGTACTTTCGAAATTATTTGTTGGTAAAGTTGTTGAAATATTTTTATCTGATAAATTTAATGGTAAACCTGCTTTACTACTAAACATTCTTTCAAAAATATATATTGTCCACCAAAGTCTTCTTCTATGTTCCATTTCAAATTCATTCAAATTATTACTTTGAGAATCGACATGCCAACCTAATAATAGACATGCTCTTACAGTTTGACCAAGAGATAAATAAGAATTAATTGTAGAGTCTATAACTTGCAAATAAAAACTATAAAGAAACATTGTTTCGATACCATTTGAATCTGTAGTTAAAATTGTGTCCATAGAGTTTAGACTAAAAATTCTATTTAAAAAAGTTTTTGATTGATCAAAAAATTTAAATTCTTTTAAAATAGTACTTTCATCAGTATTACCAAGCAAATACATTTCACCAATTCCAAAAATTAATAACATTTTAACTAACCAAATACCATTATAATAAAAAGGTGATTTGTTTGATTTTGAATTATTTTTTAATAATAATTTATAAAAATGTTTTAATTCTTTTCTAAAGATACCTTCATTGAAAAAATAAAAACAATTACAATTAAAATCAATAAACGTTTGTAATAATTTTTTTGCATTATAATAATCTGGTAAATAAAGTTCTTTTACATTAATTAAATTTTGTGAATTAGTGATAGAATTCAATAATTGATTATTGTTAGTATTATTAATTAATTTTAAATTTTTTTTCTCTTTTTTATAAATATATTTTGAAATTAATGATTGAATCTCTAAATTAAATAGAGTCATTGATGATGAACCAATAAAATAATTATTTAAACCATTTTGTGATTTAACTAATCTACCACTTCTAATTTGATAATTACATTCGAATGATTCATTATTATCAAGATAATCAATTTTTTTTTTTTCAATTTCTAAATTTTTATTAATTTCAATTTGTTTTTCTTTATTTAATTCATTAATTTTATTTTCAAAATAATTTAATTTTGATTGTAAATCATTTAAATAATTTAATGATATTGTAATTTTTTGATTTTTTGCAGTAAAACTACAATTCAAATTTCTAATTCTACAATATTCACATTTCAAATCATTATCATTTTGTTTATTATCACTTTGTTTATCATCATTTTCAATCTTAATACATTTTGTATGCGATTTCCTACAATTATCACAAGCAATATTTAAATTTTTTTTATTAGCTTTGTTAACCTTATTTAATCTAATTATTTTAGAAACATTAGGTTCCATTATAGTATATACTCACACCATACTTTTAATATTGTTGTTATATGATACAATTACATGATATTATATAAAAGAAATATAAAAAAAAAAACAAAAAATTGACAGCGGCTAAATTTTTTTAATCTCTTTATATAATAATCTTTTTTTTCTCAATTTACCAAAAAACATACTTGTTTTAAATAAAATAAAATAAAATAAAATAAAATAAAAATCTCTGACACAAAAACAAAATCACTCACTCACTCACTCCTCTCTACCTACAGTCAATCACGTAGAGTCATTCATTCATTCATCATGATACTACTATTCTTCAAAATTCTAAAAAAATAAAAAAAAAAAATTGGGGTAAAGAAAACAAAAAAAAAAAAACACAACAAGCCCAAAGACAGGGTAACACAACGGCGTACTCCCCTGTTTTTTACATGAACAGTTACCCTGTCATACACTCGGCGGCTAAAAATTTTTCTTTTCAATGGGAATCGACCGCAAAAACAAAAAAAAAAAGAAACCCAACAAAAATGATTTACACTAAACCCGGGTAATAGCAATATAAAAGAGTTCGTGTGACATACTCCGCACCCAGGCCCAGGCGCTAGCACAACACATTATACTTTGCTTTTATTTTAATTCCAGTTAATTATACTAGGTAATCTTGTGTCATTGACGACAAGTCCATTGGGCGGGCACTCTTGTAATGTCATCTCTTTGATGAGAATTTCTCACCGGCGTTCTGTCAATATTCGTATGCTCTCTCTTGCTGTTTCTGTTTTTTGGGTTTTGGGTTTTGGGTTTTGGTTTTTTTTTTCCGTTGGGCGGTAGAACTCTCTGTTGAGACCACGTATTTATTGTACACATGAATGTCTCTGCATACATGTGGAACAGTGAATTGGACGCACCAACACACATTGTTTCACGAGGAAAATAGCAATTTGGCTTTGTACGAGGCAACGTGTAGACCGTTTCACGGTCTACACGTTTATTCTGTGTTCGTTGAGCGTCCACAATTTCTTTTTTCATGTGTTTTTTTTTGTTGGAAAGTTATTTGTTGGTGCGCAGGTATTGTGGGGTTTGGGCTTTTTGGCTAGTCTCGATCACACTCCCACTTGTGCGGCATACTCTCTCCTGTGCTTTTTTGTTGGATTTTTGTTTCTTTTTTTCTTTTTTTGTATTACTTTCTCACTTGAATAGTTTCCAATTCCTAAATTTAAATAGTGAGCAATATAGAACTTTTAATAGAGATCGCATGCTTGCTTAACTATTAGGCTTTTTTGGCTTTCAATAGTTAAGAAAAATATATATTTTAATTGAAATAATACAAAATTTAAATGATAAAAGAGAGTTTATTTTATTGAATTTACAACAATTTTAGATTCTTAAAAATAATTCAAAAAGAACAAAGATTTATATTAAGATACTTAACATTTGAAAAGCAATATACACTCAACAAAATTTATTGTTAAATTTGTTATCTTAATTTAAATATAAAAGAATTAGATTTGTTCATTAAAGATTTGTAACATTTTCTTCATTTTTTTTTTTTTTTTCTTTTTCTTCATCATGAACAATAATATTAAGAAGAATGAAATTTTTGATGTATTAGATGAATTTTTATATCCAAATACCGATCAAAACAATCAAGATCAACATAAGAGAATCAAAATGAAACCAAATACAAATGATTTCGATGAAGAAATCTTTAATGCATTCATTAGAACAGATTCTCTAGATATTAAACAAGAAGATGAAGAACAATTCAATAATGCATTACACGACCATTCGAATATATTAAATAAATCAATCAATCAAATTGGTAATATCACAAATTCAACTATCACAAATCATGTCAATGATGATAAAGATCAAAATATTACAAATACAAAAAATGTTTATGAACTTTTAATTGAAAATACTGTCACGTTTGGTAATAGAACCGAACCATTATCAAAGGATTCTGATTATCATAATAGTTTAATTAATTTAAATGATGATAATGAAATCATGGAAACAATTAATGATTTAATTTTAATTGATGAAAATAATTTACAACATAAATTAATTATATCAAATTTACCAGAACAATGTCGTGTTGAAAATCAAATTAATATTAATATACAGATCGAACCACCTATTACAAATCATAATATTTTACATCTATCACCAAATAATATCGCTAAAAATAAATTCCTATTGTCAAAGGATATTAAGAACTATCCAAAAAATTTCTTAGATGAAGTAGTCTTCTTAGAGTCTCATCTTTTATGTTCAGATACAAATAAAATGACTTATGTTTGCCCAATGTGTATAAATAGAGAACAAAGAAGAGCCTCAAGAAGAAAATCAGGTTTAAATGATAATATGCTATGGTGTATGAATGAAAATAGAAGTGCATTGATGTTTAATACAAAACAATTATTCCCAATAAGTTTCCAAGATAAAATTAATCAGAATTTTGATATTCCAGCAAGAATGGTTTGTTATTCAAGACATCACAAATCGAAAAATGGGTTTAAAGTTTTATTTATATTAAGAAATGTTAAAGGTGAAATTCTAGCAAAAACAATCTCAAAATCAATTTTAATTATGGATAAAAAACCAAATCAATCATCAACTTCATTAGATGGTACAAAATCAAAGGATAGCTCAACTACAAATTTTAGAACAAATTCAAATAAAAATTCAAATAACAATAATAATAACTTCCAAGATAGTAATACGGATTTTAGTTTAGATTTCGACAGTAACATGGATACTGATGCTTATTATTCAACAAATTTTTCAGAAGCAAGTACAAATCATGCATCTATGAGTGATACTCATTTTGAGATAGATAATGATGCAAAAGATTTTAATATGAAAGATCAAAATCTTTCAAATGATGATAATAGCTCAATGCTTTTACCTTCTCAAGTAAATGGAAATGAAAAACTTGAAGCAAATAGAGCAAACATGATAAACTTTACTCCTGTACAAGCTCACGCAAGAGTACCATCTCAATCAAATTCTCACTCACATTCACATTCACATTCACATTCTCAATTACAGTTAAATGCACAACATCAACAACAACAACAACAACAACTACAGCAACATCAACAATTATCGATGATTAACTCATTTATGCAACAATCAGGTATGCCAATAATACCTTCACCAACTTCAATGTCAGAAGATGGTGTCGAATTACAAAATAAAAATAGATCAATTAATTCCGCATCAAATGTTCATAATGTAGGAAGAAGAAACGAAATATTAAATGGCTCAAGCAGAAAGAAAAGACAACATACTGATATTCCAGAAGGTACATATTATTCTGATAATTTAAACCAATCTCCATTATCTTGGTCAAGTTCTGTTGGTAATAATAATCAAAATAATAATGTAATGATGAATAAAAAATTCCAAAATAATCAAACTCAAACAACCAATCCAATGCTAATAAATAATAATGCTGATAATATACAAAATAAAAATACTAATTCTCAACATTTTAATAATAGCAATAGTAATAATAATATAAACTCTAACTTACCGTTAATTCAAAGAGCTATCCCTGCTCAAGGTCCAATCACTGGTGGTATCGAAATTACCTTATTAGGTTGCAATTTTAAAAATGGTTTAAACATTAAATTTGGTGACAATATAGCATTATCAACACAATGTTGGAGTGATTCTACAATGGTAACATATTTACCACCTTCTGTAACTGCTGGTCAAGTTTTAATTACTGCGGAAGATCCAAGTTCACCTGATCAGGCTTCTAATCAATATCCTCAAAACAAAATTGCAATCTTTACGTATCTGGATGATACTGATAGACAATTGATTGAATTAGCATTACAAATTGTTGGTTTGAAAATGAATGGTAAATTAGAAGATGCAAGAAATATAGCAAAGAGAATTGTTGGTAATGATGAAAATTCACCAAGTTTTTCACCAAACAATGGTAGTGCTGCTAGTACAGGTAATAGTAATTATAGTAATTATTCTGCTCAATTAGATACAACATATTCTGATGAAATGTTAATTGTTAAAGTTATTAGTTCCATGAATTCTACTTCCAATCTTTCCATGTGTGACAACAATGGTAGAACTTTATTACATTTAGCTGCTTTAAAAGGGTACCAACAATTAGTTGCCACTTTAATTAAATGTGGTGCTAGAATCGATGATAGAGATACTTTTGGTTATGTTCCATTACATTTCGCATGTATGAATGGTGATGCAAGAATCATTGCTTTGTTATTAAAATGTAGAGCTGATATGTCAATTGAAGCTAAGAATGGTATGTTACCAAGAGATTTATATAGAATTAATCATAAAGATTCCGATATTCCATCGGATGAATTTGATAAAATCATGCAAGTCTTTAATTCTATTGACGCTGAAGAAAGTTCTAATTACATGCAAACTGAATCAAATGAATTCGATGTTGATTCATTACACTCTTTAGATTACGATAATGATGAAGATTTAATTGTCCACCATAATAAAACTAAGAACAATAGATCTTACGGTGCTATTGATTCTGTTCCAACTCCAGAAGATTCTGGTTATGAAGTCAGTGATGGAGAAAGTTTCTTAACAAATGATAGCGATATAGCATCAATTGGATCATCAAGTTTTAATGAATTTTTCAATAATAGAAATAATGGAAATGATATATTTAATATGGAAACCAATACAACGAAGTCTAGTAAACAACAAAAAAGTAATAGAAACGCTATTAATGATAATAATGAAGAAAATAAAGGTACTGAAACTGAAAATAATTCTACAAGTAATGAAGATAAGATTAATGATTCGTTATGGAATAGAGTTTTAAATAGAATCAATGATGATTTACCAAAATATGAAGATTTATTCCCTGGTTTCACACAAAGTGGTAAATCGAAACAACAAGCAGCTTTATTATTAGATGAAACTCAAACTGAAGAAATTGTTGCTTCCAAAGCTATGGCATCATTATCATCTAATACCGAAGATTTATCACAAACATCGAGTGAAGACGAAGATGAAGCAATTCAAATGAGATTGAATAGATTTTTCCAACAACAAAGAGAGACAACGTTCCAAAACGATAAGATGTTGTGGTTTTTCTGGTTCCCATTATCAATCATATTAATTTCTACCTATTTCTTTATTAAATTTGGTTCAATTGATGATAGTAAAATATATATGTTCACATTTGAGATTGTTGACCGTTTTAGAAAGAGTTTAGCTAAATTAATGTTAGGTAATGATAGAATGAAGGCAGCTTTTAAAGAGCAATTATCTAATTTCCAAAATCCAGGTCTTCAAGCAGCGGCGTTTTGAATGATGTAAAAAACATTTAATTTCAATTTTATAATAATATAATATATAATTAATGAATTATTTTATTTAAAAACAAACTATTGTATTTTTTCAACTTAGTATATAATTATATATGAATATATCATTTTATAGAGATGGATGAAATATGATCAACATATTTTAAAAAGTTTGTCTAATAAAAAAAAATATCGATGAATATGGTTTTTTATTGTGTATGAATGATGTGATGATATTAGTTTATTATATATTTGATAGTTTAGGTATATGAGTTTGCTCACTAGCTAATCTTATAGCGTTTCTTTTATGATATTCTTTCTTACAATCATTTAGCTTTGCACAAAGATGATTTTCTAATAATCTATGTTTCGAACAATATTTACCTTCACAATACTGACAATCACCAATATATTTTATGAAATTGTTTGAACAATTTTTATAGTTGCATTGATTCTTTCTCTTCTTCTTAGGTTTTTTACTTATAACTTCGATTTTATTCTCAACGTTGGTAGTATTGAGATCGAGTGAACCTTCATCATTTGAACTTTTCTTAAATTCAATATTTTGTAAGTTAATTTTTTTCGAATCATCAAATGTTATTACAACTTTATCCTTAGCTGCATCATTTGGTAAAATATTAATATTCTGAGTATCGGACATTATAGGAGGGGGGGGGGAATAAGTAAATTTGTGTATATTTGGTTTTAATAATGAAATTATATAAGATGGGATATAAAGAAAAAGATAATTTCGAAGAAATAAAAATACATGGAATATAAACGACCCACTATTTATATGAAATTTATAATCCACAAAAAAGAAAAGACTGTCTAAAAATAAGTTTACATTTCAAATAATCAAAAACGTCAATCTAGATTAAAAGTTAGAATGAAATTTGTCATTGCTATTACTTTTGGGGGTATTAAATTGATTATTAATCTTTTTAAACTTTCCAATATATTCTCATAATCTTTGCAAACTTTAAAACATTTTCCAGATAATTTTCCAGATAGTTTTATCAATATTTTATCAATATTTTATCAATATTTTATCAATATTTTATTTTTAACAAAATTGATTACCGTTAATTATGGTAGATCCTTGTTAAGAGTCGATGGAAAGATAATGAAATTTCTGGAAAGGATGAAAATTGTTGTCAAAATAATTTGTTTAACTCGGAGAAACATTGGCGTAGAAACGACGACTTTATTATGTGCGTTTGCGAAACGGGAGGAGAGGAGAGAAGAGAAGAGGGGAGGCGACTGTGGTGCCGGCGTGGTGCCGGTGTGGTGAGTAATAATCGGTACGGATGGGCCGATGGCGAGAGAAACAAACGTACCGTATGGCTCTATTGTTTGGCAAGTTTTTTTGGTCAGGGAAGTTGTCTGTGAGGGTTGGTTTTTGGTAGATGTGTCAGACAATTCGCGTGGGGGTGTATTTTCTGGCGAGGGTGGTTTTAATGCCGGCGGGGCTGCGTGGTTTGCTCTGGGAGGTGTCGTCGGCAGAGACGAAATGCGCAGGAGCGGCGGGTGGCGGGATTTATTGGTTTTTTTTTCTGGAGGCACAGCAATGCCGTACCGACAGCCGGATTAACTGGCGGGGGCTGATGTTTGGGTTTCATGTGAGCAATGGAATGGTCGCTGAAAAGATTCGAACGCGGGAATTGATTTTGTGGTTTCAATATTCTTTTTTTTTTTTTTTTATTTTTAACTATAGCCGATGTAACGGCAATGGTGAAGGAATAACGAGTGACAGAAATAAAAGAACTATCTACAAAAGGATATTTTTTTAGAAGGATATTTTTTTAGAAGGATGACAAAACTATTTGTATTATTTTACACAATTATTTATTTATAAATCATCGGAAATGCTAGATAGATTGATGGCTTGACCTGGTTTGAATGCTGGCAATCCTAAATATGGACATCCAGAACATCTAAATGCATCACCAAGTGAACATGACCCACATCCACCGACTTTTTTACCTTCAATAGTAAAATCAACTTCAGTTAACTCTTCGGCAGAAAATTTTAGTACTTTTTCTTGGTTATTACTAATCTCACGAATCTCACTATCTTCTTCTTCTTTCATACCACACGTACAATCTTTACAGGCTTTCTTCTTTCTTTGTTTAGTCTTACCGCATGTAATCATCGTAATCATACCATCGTTACCACTGACTAGATCATCTTCAGATAATGATGTATTCTCTCCTTCACTATTATCATCAATTTTTTCGAAAAATTTTGCTTTGTCGCGATTAATCGAACTCGAACTACTATTATCATCTTCATCTTCTAATTCATCAACCTCATCGGAAACTTTAACTATTTGGATTTTTTCTTTATTTTCTGCTTTCTTAAACATTGGCAATTTTTTCTTCAATAAAGGAAGTTTCTTACCAACATTACTTGAATCAAGATTGCTGGTCTTGGCACCTAATAAACTGACTGTCTTGTTACTGTCATTATGGACTTGCTTTTTAGTCCAATAGTAGGATCCATTCTCATTGAAAATATCAAAATTATTAATTAATGCATCGATCTTATACACGTCAGATAAACCGTATAGCTTACCTCCAACGATAAGTGTATCATATAACTTACTTATTAATTTTTTTGGAAATGCAATAGAATCCTTATCTTCTGGTGTAATATAATAAACTTCAGAATAGGATTCAGGCGTTAATTCTTGGCTACCATCATTGATTTTATTGATTAAATATTGGTCAATATTAACCTCTATACCATGCTTATCGGTTATTTCAATCTTCTTCTTCTCCAACACTTCAGGTGTCGTAGTAATAGCAGGATGAATTAAAATAAGCAACTTTGAACTCATTTTTTTTTGTCTCTAACACGTTTACCCTTCTTTTTATTATGAAAGTTTAATATTAAAATTAATTAAACTACTGTATTAATGGAAAATAAATATAAATGTAATATTTTATTAATTTGCAACAAATTTTTTACCAATATTTAAATAATTGTTGTTAAGAATATACGATTAGTAATTCAATTTTAAAAATTTCAAATTTTCACCTCATCGCCGTTTCGTCAAATTTTTCTTTTTGAAGACCGGTACCGCAGCACTTGGCTAATCTCACGTGATTGGGATACAGCATTGTATTGGGACCTAACTTCTATAATTGATTGAGATTCGAAATGGTATTGATTATATATTGGTTGATTGAATGAATATATATTTCTAAATATATAAGTATGTAGAATGTCTTATATTTAAACATCAGCAGTAGTGCTGTCTATGTGACTGGATGGCGCAGGTATACAGTCATTATCATCGTCATCATCATCATCATCATCATCATCATCATCATCATCATCATCATCATCATCATCATCATCATCATCATCATCATCATCATCATCATCATCATCATCATCATCATCATCATCATCATCATCATCATCATCATCATCATCATCATCATCATCGTCGTCGTCGTCGTCGTCATCCTCTTCTCCATTATTATTATTTACACCTTCGCCAACATTCTTCTTGCCAATTCCATCACCATCTTTAGTTACAACTTTACTATCACTTTCATCTAACAATTTCTCCGTAGCATTACCTAACTCTATAATATCTTCTTCTTCTTCTGGATAACCACCTAACTTCATAACTATACGATCAACAATTTCATTCCAATCTACCATACCACCAAGACCAATCTCACCATTTACACCTACAACCTTTTCGGAAGGTTTGATTATTTCAATCCATTGCATATTTTCCTTTATTTCGGTCATTTGTCTCTTGGTCATATTAGAATTATACACACAACTGATTAATGATGGTGCCAATAAAATTGGAAAATGAGTATTCCAATTAATAACCACATTCGTTAATAAATTATCACATAAACCGAGAACAATTTTACTCAACGTATTTGCAGTTACAGGTGCTAGAATAAAAATATCAGCCCATCTTCTTAATTCAATATGTATTAGAGGACCTGTTTTCACTGAAGAATTTTCAAATTCATCATCATCAGTCCAAACAGTAATATGAGGAGGAAACAGTTCCTTAACAAAATTAGTATTTGAATTAGCTATATTTATGGATGGACTATTCATTTCAGTTTCTTGACCACTGATATTATCAAATTTTTTCATAATTGAAGTGTTTTTATCATTGATCGGAGAAGTTAATGCAGATATCGAAGTACCGTTAACACAATTGGCATTCTTCTTTGAGTATTTAGTACTCAACAATTTCTCAGCTGATTTCGTCAGTATAACTTGAATTGAAATTTTATCCCTACCATAAATTTCTTCAAGTTTTTTAATCATTGGTTTCAATTTATAAACAGCTAATGAACCAGAAGCACCAAATAATATATGAATCTTATCATCATCTTGTGGTAATCTATAATCTGTGTTCTTTAAATATTCTTTGTTAATCGCAGGAAGATTTTTATTAAATATTCCTTGATCTTCCATTTGTTCACTTTCTTTAATTAACTCAAGAGGCTCTGAAATTTTGGTTTCTACAATTTGTTTGCTATCTTGATTAGTAAAATTTATTTTCTCTACTACTGTTTGGGGAGTTTTTTCTGAAGCATTGCAGGTTTCTGTTGTTTTAGATGCTAATTGGCTATTCAATAGATAAGTGATATTGTCTTCCGATGGAATAATTCCAAATGGAACTTGCGGAGTAATGCTGCTAGATCTTGATCTACTAGGAGGAGTGTGCAAAATATCATCGACAATAAAATGAGGATGCTCTGTTACCATTGGTTTTAAAATTTTATCATTTTCCTTTTGAGGAAAAACACTTGAATCAATTTGGCCTTCTTTACTTACTAAATTTTTTTGAGGTGAGTTATTCAAATTTGCAATACTAGTCGATGAAGATATAATAGGTATGAGTAAACTTTCTGAGTTGTTTGTAACAACAACTGAATTTTTGTTAATTGCAATGTTAGAAACATTACTTTTATCATTCATATTTTTACTTCCAGATCCTGCTTCAGCAATATCGGAGATCTTTAAATCTTTCTTAGAAGTTTCAAAAGTAACCTTAGGCACTCTCTTAACATCGGTTTCATTGGTTTTTGGTAAGATAGTGTCTTCTTGATTTTCTATTTTGAATTCACTTTTGACCCCATCATTTGGATCGATCGCCATTTGAATCTTACTATCCTGTTTAGCTTTATCTTTTATTTTATTTTCCATTTATAATTTACTTATTTTCTCTTTTAACTCAATGATATTAATAAAGTGAGATTTATTAAATTTATCGTTCGAACGATATGGCTCAGTGCAGTGTTTTTTACTATGTTTTTACCAATCTTGATAACTAACTTAATGCAAAATGTTCACAATTATTAATATTATCATACAATATTCTAAACACTATATACTTCACTTATTAAAACTATAACTATACAATTAAGAATATGACTTTCCTTTATGTTTGTATATTCTTTATTCTTTATACCTTTAAATTCGATTCTTTCATTGAAATCTATTTCGTTTAAAATGATATTTGTGGACATATAAACAGAGAGATAGCGGCTAAATTATTTGACACATATAAGTAACAAGGGGAGTTTATGACAATAATTCTTGTTGCAATTTAATGTAGTACATGACTAAAAATATATAATCAATGGTATTGAACTCTATGTTTCAATTGAAAGTAGTTTTGTTTGAAATAACATGAAATAATTGCTTTGCTTTACTATATAAAATATCAATTGGTTTCGATCTCATAAAGATTCCATTAACTTCAAATTTAAAAGAATAAAAACAATATGGTCCATAAAATACTAGAGTTTGGTGGTCTTAAGGAACGTTGATCTTAATTATATTTATAATTATGATAAATTGCATTGAATTAGATATACATATTTACCTGATGATGGTTTGTGGTTCACTACTGCATTTTAATCACTTAATACGTCACATAAATTATTATAAGTCGAAAGATGTGTGAATGGAAAGGATTACTAATAAAATGATGACTTTATATAAATAATTAATTTTTTTAATTTTAATTAACTTTAAAATTAAAACTATAAAAAAAGTTGACGATTCAATAGTATAGGATCATCAGATCAACAGGTTTAGAAGCAAAAATGGCTATTGAACAAGACTTAGATCAAGCTAAAATAGCATTGTATGAGGATAAAGACTATTTAAAGGTTGTCTCATTATGTGATGGGATTTTAAAGGAATCTAAAGAAAATATAACTGCATTAATTTATAAAACATCTGGTTTGGAAAAACTTTATTTCTCAACAGCAGATTGGCATAATCCCAACACATTAGAATCTGCTCACGATCTTTTAGAGAAAGCCCTAAAAATAGCCAATAATAGAGGTGATAGGGCAAAGATTGCTTTAGTACATTTTAGATTCTTTATCTATTATTTTAATTTGAAAAAATATGAAGAAGCAAAGAACAGTTTAGACTTAAGCAAAAAATTTGACTACCAAGATCCAACTTTAACAATGTGGGAAATGAATTTAGAGAAAAAATTGAATAAGAATAGATCAAAACCAAATAAAAGTACAATTGATACAAATGAAATAAATATAAAATCTGAAAATACTGAAACAAGAATAAGTGAAAATAAACTAGAAGAAATTAAAGAACCTGAAGAAAAGAAAGAAGACAAGAAGGAAGAAATAAGATACAGAATCGATTGGTATCAAAGTACCAAATCAATAATTATATCTATATTTACTAAATCATTACCTGAAAGCAAAGAAGAAGTGATAATAAACTATGATGATAGTACAAAATATTTGAAAATATCTTACCCAGTTGAGGGGACTAACTCACAATTCGATTACAAAATTACTTTAGCTTATCCTATTGTACAAAACAGTATCAGTTATGAGTTGACCTCAAGAAAGATGGAACTCACTTTAGAAAAACAAGATAATAAAATTAATTGGAAATCACTAGAGGAGACCAAAAATCAAGAAGTTTTCAAAAGCATAAATGAGTACGAATCTTCAGAAATTATTAATTCGTCATCATTGAAATACACAAATTCATCAAAAAGCAAAATTGATTGGTCTAACATCGATTTAGGAAGCGATGATGAAGATGAAGGAGTAGATAATGGATCAGCAGATGCGTTTTTTCAGAAACTATATGCAAATGCCGACCCAGATACAAAGAGAGCAATGATGAAATCATTCGTTGAAAGCAATGGTACTGCACTAAATACTAACTGGGATGATGTCAAACAAGGCACAGTAGAGACATCTCCACCGGAAGGCATGGAACTTAAAAAATTCGAATAAATAAGAAATTAGTTATTATATATTGAATATATGAAATTTGTATAGAGAATTTATAATTATTTATATCCGTAAATACTTATCTCTTAATGCTAGTATGATCAAATATATATATCTTAATCATTATTGTTACAAAACATCTTTCCCCCAATCAATATTGGTTTCTTGTGAAATCAGATAGTCATCGTTGGAAGAGTTGTTTAATTTATTTAATTGTTCTTTTTTCCAGGATAGGAAATCGTTGTCGTTTTCATCTTCGATCATGCTCGTATCATCAAATGCACTATCAAATGTCTCTCTTATGTTTAATTGAAATTTACCTTCTGGCGACATTGAAATTTTATATATACTACTTGCTGGCTCTTTATAAGGGCTGCTTAGAATACCGCTTGCTTCCGGCTCTAAACGGCTCTTATTGTATAGTTTACTACCAATATTTTCTTTATTTTCTTCGTTATTATAATTACTCATACTAGGCACAGATTTTAATGTTACAGTCTTCATATTATTAGATAATGTTGGTATTTGACTACCTTGCTTATTGAGTATATTGTTTGCAACTGGGAATAATCTTGTTGGACGGAAATAACCATTGGAAGTTCTTAGGGGTAATTTTGTAATATTTTGTGTTGATGAGTCAGATTTACTATTAATGAAATTTGAAGTGTCTATCAAATGTGGATTAGTTTTATTATCGTATTCTAGCTTTCTTTCAACTTTAGATGCGTCAATACCATGTGAGAAATTACCTTGCTTTGCAGTCAATGATTTGATCAAATTGGAAGGGAGAGGTCCCGGCTTAATTGGAGTTTTACTTGTAATCTTTGATTGATCACGTTGTGTTTTTTGAACGGTTTCTATTTTTGGGGAAGTTTTGTGAACTCTGTAAGGAGATTGTTTTGAATTAGAAGAAATAGTTCTCTTATTAACTAGACTTTTATCTTTGTTAGATGTGCTCAGTCTCATTCTTGGATATTTACTAATTAGTTCAGATTCTTGATCCTCAATAATATTTATCAAAGGTTTTCCATCTACCATAAATGGTCTGCTAAACATAGAGTCCATTTCAGATAATTTTAATTTTAATTCATTAGTCACACGAGGAAAGTGTCTAGTTATCTTTTTTCTCATTTTTTCTTCTTGTAATAGAATTTTATGAGAATTTCTAGAAAGAAGTCTTGACGAATCTTTACAACTGTTTTCAAGCTTATTATGTTCTTCAACTAATAAATTGAATTCATTATACAAATCTAACATTGGTTTGTAAATAGCTAATCTTGCTTCTAACTGTTGCAGTTGCTTTTCTGCCAATTTTAATAATGCTTCATCATATTGAGACTTAGTATTAGATTTATTTAAATTATTAAAGCTGTTAAGGAAATCTCTTTTATCTATATCTTCATAATTTAAAGTCACCCATAATTCTTCTATTTTTTGTCTTGTATCTGTTATCAAGGTTTTTATTAATTTCTTTTTCATCGAATTTAATCTAATTAATTCATTTTTATAATTTTCAAAAACAGTTTCAGAAAGACCTTCATTATTATCTATGAATTTCTCTATTTGATAGCTTGGGAATTTTAATTTTACCCATAATTCTTTACATTCAGTTTCTATGTTTTTCTTTTCTTCTAACTTTCTATTGAATAATTCACTAAATTCATTATTCATAGTTTCTAGATGTTCCATTATTTGCTCCGTTACTGGTAATACCTTATTTTCGGTATTCTTTGATTGAACATTGTAAGTTTTTATCAAATCATAATCAAATTTATTAATACCTTCTTCTTTTATGTGTAGACTTTCAAAAAGATTTAATAAGTTAACCGATAAACTAGATAGTTTTTCGAATCTTGTATTGTATAATGTTTTATAAGAATCAGTTAAAAATGCTATACCATCAATTTTCTTCTCACTTATATCATTAAATTGCTCAGAAAATAATATTGTTTCATTTGAAGATTTTAAATATTCAAATACTTTTTCATATTTATCTTGAATAAGTGAAATATTATCATAAACTCTGCTCGAATCTTCTAAACTTGGTAAATTAGATATAATGTCCCTGTTTTCGAATAATATATAGTTTTTATTTGTCTTTCCATTAACTGCATCAACGTATTTTTGAAGAATGTTAATACTTTTTAAATAATGTAACAATCTTGGAATAAATGCCTTGTAAACATGTCCTCTTGCTTCAATAATAATTTTTCTTTTACTCAACAGAGAGACACCTTTCTTTGGAGACATTGGAACTGTTTTTCTGTTTGGCGATAGAATTGAATTTCTTGTATATAGATCAGGTATCGTTCGAGCTCCCGTGGAATCATCTATTATCATTAAAATTTTATTTAAAATACGCTGTTCTTGGTCATTATCTTGTGAAAGTTCATTCATTGCATTTTCGGCATGTTCAAAATATTCAGTTATTGAATTTGAAAGAGAATTAAATATCAACTTTTCCTTATTTAAAATTTCACTTTTAGAATAACCTATCTTTTGATAAATAACATTTAAATTCTTTAACAATTTTTCTAATTGTTTTGATATCAAATTAAAATTTTCAGTATATATATTATTATTATTGTTATTATTATTGTTATTAGAGATATCACTGTTGTTTACATTATCGATATTATTGTTTCCAATTTTTAAATCAAAAATCAATCCATCTGGTTTTTTTTCTTCTGTTGACATCTTTATTGGAGATGTTAAACATCTAATATTCACTGGTGTCAATGTTGAATAATCGGCATTGGGTATATGGTTATTCCCATTTTCTTTCACGGGAGTGTTTATACTTGTCATAGTAATTATAATCAATCTTATAGTCTAGGTTTATCACTTTGTTATAAATAAAGTCTTATAATGTTACAAATTAGTTTCAATAATCCTTTATTCCTTAATGATTTGTTTTAATTGTATAAATGTCTTTATTTTTTAATGTGGTTCACAAGTCACTTAGTAGTTGGCTAATATTTTCTGAAATTGTGATCTTCTTTCAATGTATATAATAAACAAAATACTATAAACTACACTCTAAAATATAATAATTTATAGATATATATAATCATTTTTGAATATACTTCTCATTTTAAAAAGTAATTGTTACATTTAGTTTCTTATAAAATCTAAACATTCAATTTTCTTTATTTATTCCTTCACTTCTTAATTGTTACAAGTTTGTTTGTTTTGATATTACCGCTTTCGGAAAAATCTTTAATTGTGAAAAAATGCTTCAAAACAAAACCACAAACCATATAGACACCAAACATTGTAACTAAAACACCAAATGACCATAATGTGAGCGATTACTGTATATATGCAAGTTGTTATGTAAACACTTAGGTATCTTATATTACTTAAATTGAAAAATTTGCCCTGCAGTTAACACTTGATAATGATGATGCACTGCATAAAAGCATAAAATTGTAAAAATGAACTGATATGATTAAACATATTATCTTGATTATATTTAAATTATTTAGCTTAATTAACCTATTCTCAATTGCATAACTTTTATAAAAATTAATCAGATTTGTTTTCACACGAATAAATAGAGATTTTATCGTCATGAGAATTAGAAGCAGCGATCATCATTCTGTGAGGATGAAATGATAAAGCAGATAAGAAGGAACCTGAGGAAGAATAGTTGGAGGTTAATGTAGAACGTATACCAGATGCACCAAATGTACCTACGAGACCACTAATATTTGAATTATTATCAAAAGTAGATAAAAGATCACCTGCTGTAGTCCAAATGCTGATTTTTTTACTACCAGTCGCAATGATAGGCGCATGCTCATGGAGTTGCATTTTTGTCATTGTACTCATCTTAGACCCATTGGAATCACTAGCAGATCCAATGTTAAAATTTATAATATTTTCTGGATTTCTTATATCCCAAAGTTCAACTGTACCATCAGTGGTACCACTCGCTAATTCTCTAAAACCACCTCTTTGTAAGTGAACATAATTGATTGGAAAATGTTTCTTACCTTCATTTGATCTCCATAATCTAACCATCGCGTCTCTTGAATTTATACGACGGTCATAAACTCTTAAAGAACCATCTGCAAAACCACAAACAATTGTATCACCCGCTAGTTGATCTGATGTGATCGAAGTAACTAATGACGATGTTTTAACAGGAATGTCAACTTCAATATTTTCAGAGTGGGCATCCCAAATTCTAATAACTTTAACATCACCAGTAACCAATAATGAACCTCTACTTTGCTGCCATTCTGTCAGAAGACCAGTTGATCTAGGGGTTAACAACATATCATTTAAACCTCTCCATGCAGACACAATACTAGTCTTTTCACTATCATCGAAATCTCTATAAATTTTAACAATACCGTCAGAAGTACCAGTCAATAATATTGATACGTCATCTTCATTTAAAAATTTTAAACTTGTAATTTTTGTACCGTATGGGTTCTCATTTGAGAATTTGTTAAGAATATTCTCATGTTCCCAATCATAAACAGTGATACAATCTCTTTCATCTGCTGCCACCAAATAGTTATCAAACTGGGCAAATTCTAATAATTTAGGTTGTGACTTATTGTCTAAAATTGATGTTTTATTATTCCAATTACCATACAATGAAAGTGTTTTTTCACTTTGTGTTTTTTCAATTATTTCTTCATTTCTATTTCTCCTCCACAATCTAGCATTAAATTCAACACTCCCTACTTCGTCACTCTCCATTTTTTTCATCTGTGGTTCTTGAAAATATTCAAAACAAAAATCTAAAAAAGGACTGTTTGAACGTAATATTTTTTCTTTTTCAGAAGTTTTCATATGTAGCTTTCTTGCCTTATTCAGAGAACTATCATCCAGATGACTTCTTCTTGATGACGGAGCAGAATCAGTTCTTGAATTTGATGGTGAAAAAGAATCGAATCCATAATTTTCGCCAAACCCAAATGTATTGAATAGTTTAGATAAGAAAAACTGGCTACCATTAGATTCCTTAATTTCATGATTGTTTCTTTCGTTATTAGAGTTCAATTTAGATTCTTGTTTACCAATTAATTGGATATTTGTAGCATTAAAAGAATTCATTTGGTTTTGATTCCAGTTTGATGATCTCTTTATTAAACGATCGGAAATCTTGTGCAAAGACAATCTAAATTCTTTATGGGAATTAACTTCATTAAAAATATAATCAATAATATCTTTTGCAAGTTCTTGATTTTCTTCGTATGGGTCGCAAGATAAAATTAACAATGTTTTCCAAACACTACTGAAAATTGAACCATGTCCTATGTTACTTTTATTTACCTTTAATACTTCAGGTTTTTCTGAATTATCTAATTGCATTAATTCATCCATTAAAAACTCAAATAAAACTACGATAAAAAAGTTAATATAACGCTGGACAAAATGTGATAAATAGAAAATAACTTCCTTTCTAACCAATGAGGAACCATCTTCTGATAATTTTAAAATTGCTATAACATTTGATATATTCTGAGATTTTAATAATGAAAAATCAACATTAACAATTTGTGATTGTAAGCGTTGATATAATTGCATTTGACGCTCTAATTTCTTTTGTTGTTGTTCCATTTGTTGATTTTGTTGATGATTTGAGTTTTTTAGCTGTTGCAATTGTGTTTGGATTTGTTGTGAATTATAATCATATTCTTTTTGTATCTTTGTTAGAAGTTCTAGGTCATCAGCATCAGATATAAAATAATTTAGTGCATTGACACTTGCTGCACGAACTTCTGGTACCAAATCAGACAATGTTTTGACGAGGGTAGATACAATATCTAATTCGATATAAATATGTTTAGTTAAGGGATTGTGATCACAAAATTGACCTAATAAAAGAGCTGACCATTGCCTTAATAAAGGGATATCAGAATACAATAAATAATATGACAGCATGCTTACAAGTTCCATACTAAAACATTGTCTTTGAGCTTGTGAAAAGTCACGTATAAATGCAGATAATACAAAGGCAGCCATGGCCTTTTGTTCATCTGTCGTTTCATTTGAGACATAAGGGTTTGACATTTTAGGAAAGTTTTGATAAAATGCTGAGCGATCAAAGTGAGATGTAGTCATATCTAATGGAGAATTATTATTCATAATTAACTCACCACTGTTAGGTGTCAGAAGTTCGGAATCTGCAACTAGAATATTAACAAAGTACATATATCCTTTTTCTTTTAATAAATCACTTTGTATGCTTTTATAATCAATTGCCATAATTCTAGCCCAAATAAAAACTAAAATAGGCTTTAACTCTGGTGCATGACTTTGTAACAATTTTAAAACATAAGGAAAAATACCAATAGATAATGAAAGATAAACAGCCCATGGACCCAAATCTAAAAATCTTGATAACAGAACTAATGCTCTAATACGATGCACTTGTGACAAAAGAACTTGTAATACAATAGGAAGTTGTTCTGGGGGATTTCTAGTATTAGAGTAATATTTTAACCATAGTTCAAATGCTGTTAGATTTTGTTCAAAGAATCCACTAAATTGCTTTTTACCTTGTACTGTATTCTTAATTGAAGCTACACTTTCCCTGCCTCGATTAGTCAGGGATGGATGTGCGGCAAGAGACATATTACTTAAATTTCCTGCTGCATATCTAGATGGCATTCTTGAATGTTGTGGTTTTTGTTGATTTCCTTGTGAGCCTGTTGTCGGTTGTAAGCTGTCTTCTTGATTAAATAATGCAGCAGATTCAGCATCAGTAAATTCATTATTTTCCATATCTTCAACCAATTTGCTTAATAATTCATCAATAGCCAAATCCCATGATTTCCACATAGGGTGATCTGCAACAGAATCTGGTAACACCGGATCAGAAACCGGATGACAGTTGTATAAAGGCATAATTCTTTTAGCTAGTAAGAAATTTCTAAATAATGCTGCTACCATTAAATCATGTCTAAACAATTTCTTAAATAAAGGACGTGGTAAAGATGTCCATGCAATTGTATCCGTAATAGCTGTAAATATCCAATTTAACTCACCTAGTGGAGTTCTTCTATCTGAAATATTACCTGGGATCTTTATTTTTGGTATCATTCCACTAATATCATCAAATGAATCTATGCTATCATTACTATCGGAATTATTGTCTTGTGACTCAAAAAAAATTCTATATTTTGTTTTATTTAGAGGAGATTGTAGCAAAAATACTTTTACACTAATTTCTATTGGATTGGTCAAACAACATGTAAACAAATCTGCTGGTAATTCAACTGCTGTTTGTAACAATTCATCAGATCTACAAGCTGCCAATTGGAAACATTCAGTATACGCAATGGTAGGTGATGGTGCAGCTGGGTCATGTTTTCCTGCTTCATCATCCTTTATTCTTTTCTGTACAAAATTTTGGAAATTTACCACAATATTTTCAGCACAATTACAATCATAAACATATATACAAGGGGCTCCAAGCCATGTTTGTAAATCGTATAATGAAACAGGTATATATTGGGTATAGCCTCTGTTAAACACCCAAATTTCACCAGATGGTGTAGGTTTGGGTACACCATGACCATTATAATGAAATAATATTCTATCTTCTTTAGAGACTCTTCTCAAAGAGTTACAAAATCTTTTAACATCTTCCACAGAAGGATCCAAACTTTGTTTAAATCTTGCTCTCAACGATAGGGTTTCATATTGGGATTGCAAATTTTCACCTATTTGTTCAATAGCCTTTTTAGAGTCTTGGAAATTCAATGGATCAATGCCTGCTTCAATCCTAGCACATGGTTGTGTTTTAATGATATCCGGAGGATCAACCCCTAGATTCAAACACAAAAGCAATGCTACACTTACTGTTTTTTGTCTATCTTTCATAATTTTCCAATCTAAAATTGGCTGATAATATCTATCTTTATCTTTCTTTATTATATCTTCGGATATTGGATTACCGTTTGTCAGTTGCCTTTTGTCATCGTAATAAAATTGGAATGAGTTGGCTAGATTTTCTAAAAATTCTTCACTTTTATATTGTTCATCAAAACCATGCCTTGTATCAGTATTCAATGGTCTTAAAGGTTGTGGACCAAACGTAGTCATTCGAAAGACTTATTATTTAGATTATTTGATATATTTATTTACAATAATTTATATCTTTTGACCATATATCAGAATCAGTCTTTTTCAATATCAGTTATTAGAACAAACGAATCTATATTGTAATCTTTTTTTTTGTAATTTAGTTTTCAATAGTATATATATCCAACCTTTGCTATTATCTTTTAAAAAGTGAAAAAAGAATTTTAATATATTAACTTAATTTATATTTGTTTTATTTTGCTGATTATTACACAATATTCTTTACACTTAAATCAATAACAATTAAAGCAGCAATTATATAAAGGTCCTATGGTCTTTGAATATTTCAATTTTTAATGACCTTCAAATAATAATATTTCTTTCCTCACGCTTTGAAGCCTATGATTGAAATTTTAAATTAGAAAATATAATGAGTAAACCTAATTAAAAGTAAAAGTTTCACAATATTTTTTGATTATTTTAATTGTAAGGTTAGAATTATATATTTATTTAAATATATATTTTTATAGGTATTCTTTTATTATTTATATCTGTAATTTTATCATTAAGAAAGAATAACCATACTATCTTAGACCAAGAATACCATATTAATTAAACATTCTTAGTAATGGCAAGCTCATCTCATAGTCCATCGATTTTATTCAAAAGGTTATTATCATTAAATGAACCAACTCCATTACTTTTATTTATTGATAGTATTGCCCAAACTTCATCTTATTTGTTAGATGAATCGAATTATAATATACATGCTGCAAGCAATAAAAAAGAAGTCATCACTATATATGTTAGTTTTGAATCCATTAATAAACCAAGTTACGCTACACATTTTATCGATGCCATTGGTTCCGACCTTCAGAAATTAATTTCTGATTTGAAAACTTATATTCCTGCACCGACAGAAACAAATACACAAGATAAATATGTTGTTGTATTTGATGCATTAAATTACATCTCAAATGATAAAATTACATCAGTCATCTCATCAATTGCATCACCTAATATTTCTGTTGTAGGAACTTTCCATAGAGATATGCCAGAGGCTTCTACTGGTCAAGTTTTAACTTATTACCCTTCATCTTTAGAACTGCTTAAATTTATGGCCACTACAATCATGGAGATTAATCCATTACCTTCTAGCAATAAAGATGATGAAGAATTAGAAGCTGATTTATCCAAATGCATTCTACCGCGTGGTATGAATAACTCAGTGTTTTATGTTTCACTAACTAATCGTCGTAAATCAGGTAGATCTATTTCATACGAGTTTCAAGTTTCAACTGAAACTCATTCTTACGATGTCATTAAAAATACTAAAGATATATCTGGGTCTACCACTGAAACTCCAGATATGTTACAAGATTTAACTACATTTAATCTTTCTACCTCAGCAAAGCAAAAGAAGGCAAAAGATGAAGTTGAATTACCATACTTGCAAGCTCAATCATTTAACACAGGTGGTGCAATTGTTTATGAATTTGAGAAAGATGATGATTTTGATGAAGATGATCCATTTGAAGACCCATTTTAAGATGATTTTAACAAGAGCTTTAGATACATTTCAAGCTAAATTTGGAATGCCTTAGAAATAAAAATTGCATATTGTTGGTATATAGATTATTTAATGTTATGTAATAATAATATAAAATATTTAGTCATCCTTGTTATAAAGATAGCTGTTGAACTCTATTTATCGAGTTATTGATTTTCGGTGGTAATACAACGAACCTATTCGTAACTAACTCTGGATCCAGCGCATATATATCTGCAAATAATATTAAATCAGTCGCTGATAAAGAAGATCTATTAGGCAATAAATATTTCTCAATTGCAACCTCCATTTCTAATTCAGAAATCACATCTTCCCTCATATTGCGACATTTACCGCATAAATCATCAAATTTTGTGATATATTTTTGGTTTTCACTATTTTCTAAACCTTCGTAATCTTCAACTAAATACCTTAAAATCGCATTTGGTTCATGAAGACATACATTTTCACTAAGCAACATTGGCATCTGGCAGTCATCATCTATTTCTACCTTAAAATTCCGGTTTTTATATTCTATACCAAGTGCCAATTTTAAGTTATTTGCTAACTTAAGTGCATTTGAGTCATGTTTATTGTGATCGAATGATAATTTTAATGACATTTGTTATTATGCGTAGAGTTATTAATCTCTATATCGATTTGGAATCAATATAATAAAACAAAATTGACATATTTAAGAGAAAGCGAATAATACCATAATTAGTTTTGATTTTTAATACCCTATTATTTATACAAATTATTTTTAAAAATAAGGATATAATCAAGTTAAAGATGAACAATCATAAATTAACCTCAAAAAATGAGCATTGGCAAGTCGATATCAAATTTTAAACAACGAATTTAATGAAAAAAATTTCTATTTCTTTTTATATTCTAATCTACAGAAATATTATTGTATTTAAATTTATATACGATATACTCCACCAAACAATATTTAGACTTTTCCAATTAAGTCAATGCTAATAAAATTGATTAATTTATTATATTAATTATAATTAAAATCTCATTAATTTCTATGAGTTTTACGCTTCTTAGCGACTGGAGTCTTTCCACTGGCACCAATAGTGATGTTGACCTTTGGTGGAATTGGGAAACCATATGACTTAGCAACTTTAGTTAAATCTAATTTGTCAATTTGGTAAACAGTCTTTAAAGAATGTGATGCATATGCTTGTAAATAAGATCTGTAACCATCTTTAGCTATTTGATGTAAGTGATAGTTAGATTTAATCAATTTCTCTAGTTGTGATTGAACATTTGCGATCTTATTTGTTGGGAATTCGTATTCATTTAATGGGACTTTAGCAGCCTTTAAGTATCTTAAGAAACCTAATTCACTTGGAGTTAAGAACATTAAAGATTTACCTTTACCCTTTGTACCTCTGGCGGTTCTACCTACTCTATGAATATAATCTCTTGGATCATCAGGTGGATCGAATTGAACAATCCAATCGACAGCTGGAATATCTAAACCTCTAGCGGCAACATCTGTACAGACTAAAATACCTCTTTCAGCATTACAGAATTCGAAGAAAGTGTTTGTTCTCTTTTGTTGTTTTTGTTTACCATGCAATTCTAAAACAGGTAAATCGATATAATTTAATAATTCAGCGTAGTATCTGACAGAGTTACAAGAAGATAAGAAAACAATGATTTTTTTCTTTTGATTTCTCTTTAAAAAAGAAAATAATAATAAAAATCTTTTATCACTTTCACATACAACATAACCTTGTTCTAAACCATCGGCAGTCGATGTGTCTTTATCAGTAACAACGTTAATGAACAATGGACCTTTTCTTAAAGAAATTCTTGCTAAATCTTCAACTTTAGTGGTTTGAGTAGCAGAGAATAACATGGATTGTCTATCTTCCTTTGGTAAGATCTTGATAATTTGTTTCATTTCATCTTCGAAACCAATTTCTAAAATTCTATCAGCTTCATCAATAATTAAAGCTTTTAAATTCTTGAAGACAAAACCTTTAGTGTTTTGTAAATGATCTAACAATCTACCTGGAGTAGCAATCAACAAATTGACACCTTTAACCAATTTATCAGCTTCTTGTCTACGATTAGCACCACCAATGACAATACCAAAAGTTTGTGAATGGAATTCCATTAATTCACGAGCAACACCGAAAATTTGTAAAGCTAATTCTCTGGTTGGAGTGATGACAATAACACCAGTACCGTTTCTTGGCTTATATTTCAAGGAATGTAACATTTCGATAGCAGGGATTAAGAAAGCTAAAGTTTTACCAGAACCTGTCTTAGCAGCACCTAAAACATCTCTACCGGCCAATAAAGGTGGAATTGTTCTAGCTTGAACTGGAGTCATGCTCTCGAAACCCAATTTATCAATAGCCTTTAAAGTTGGTTCTGATAATTTTAAATCTTTAAAAGATTCGTTGGTAGCATTGCCATTTTCATCTTTACCAGATGTGGAAGATACATTCAAGACTTCCATCTCTAAACCGTTATCATTTTCTCTTGGACGTTTTGACATGATTCCTTTCAACTTACAGAGTTGGTTGTATGATATTATAAGTGTATAAGTATATTAGATAATAAGATTATACATATACTATATATATATATATATATCTATTCATCAAATGCATTAAAACCTTTATGTTTGTATATTAATCTCATCGCATCTCATCGCAAAAAAAAATTTTCCAATTTTTTCAAAAATTTCAAAAATTTTCAAGACCACGACATGCTACCCGGATCACAAAAATGATACACATTTAATGTATATACATCTTTATAAGTATTGTCATTAATTAAAGTATATTAATCATTATTCAATATACCTATATTACCAATGTATAAATGTATGAATTTATTATAATTATGTTATAATATATTTATATAAAATTCAGTTAATACATTAACTAACTTCCCTAATTTTTTTTGTGTGAGGCTTGTTGTTTCCGGAGAGGCTCATCGAATTTTTTTTTATGTGTCTCTTTTTGTGAAAAAATATTAACTATGGAAACGTTCTTTGTTTCTTAGAAAGTGCAGTGCGTAATGATGGAAAGAATTTTGATGTAATTATATACATAAACAGAAACATTCCAATGAGATAATACGTAATTTAAATTTTATGAATTGGTTTTAAGTATAAAAGAGTAACCAATTCTATATCATTGGAATCATAATTGTATTCCTGTTTTTGATTCTTGTAGCAATTATATCGGAACTCTAAAATCAATAGTCAAAAAATTAATATAACAAAATGAATGCTGTCAGGGATACCTGGTTCGATGAATGGGATACAAGTTTATATCAAGAATTAGTTGAAAATTGTAATGATTGTGATGAACAATCTCCTATTAATTCAAAAAATTTAACAAACGGTATAGTTTGTGGTCCCATTTTAAAATTAAATGAAGTAGATTATCAATTGAAAAATTTTCGTGGGTCTATCATGATTATCACTAAGAATCATTCCATACCCGATGATGGTGATATTATAATTGAATATATTCAAGGTCCATCAAATAAACATGATACAAATGGTATCGAGGGTTCTAATTTCCAAAGTGGCAAATTAAATTATCAAATCTTTCATACTGACCATTTAGGTGATGATATATACAGATTTTATCGTTATGATTTACTATTACCAATAAATGAAAATTATGAAACTATAGTTAGATATTCAATCAACTCAAAATTTGAAGATCATTATAGATTTTATATACCTTCAGCAAAGACTAATTTTAATAGTATTGCTTATTCTTGTAATGGGTTTTCTTTAAGTGTCGATACACAGAAATTTCAAGGTTCACTATGGTACGATGTGATTAATAAACATCAAAAAATTCATTATAATGTCATGTTAGGCGGTGGTGATCAGATATATTCAGATCAAATTAAATTGTATTGTGAACCTGTGAAAGAATGGGCGAACACAAAGGATCCAATTAAAAAATACAATTATCCAGTCGATGATAATGTTATTAAACAGTTACGAGAATTTTATTTAACTGAATATTTGAATTGGTATGGTTTTGGTTATTGGAAAGGTGCCACTGAAAATTCAAAGACAACTCAAAAATTGTTTACTATTGCCATGTCATGTATTCCATCAATTAATATGTGGGATGATCATGATATTATTGATGGGTTTGGTTCATACCCTGATTCATTTATGGGTACTAAATTATTTTCCAGTATTGGTAAGATCGCTTACGAGTACTATATGTTATTTCAACATCAGACTAACAGTTTAGTCGATGGTGATAAAGAAAGATATTTAAATGACAATTCATGGATTTTAGGTAAATCTAACGGTAAGTTCATCAATGAAAAGGCCCATTCTATTTTTACAAGGTTAGGTCCAGATATTTCGTTATTAAGTGTTGATTGTCGTACTGAAAGAAGATTAACTGAAATTTTAACTAGAGGTAGTTATGATCTAATTTTTAAACGATTAGAAGAAGAAGTGAATAAAAAAGAAATGAAACATCTGTTAGTGATGTTGGGGATTCCTATTGCTTACCCAAGATTAGTTTGGTTGGAATGGTTATTTACTTCCAGATTATTCAAACCATTAAAATGGTTAAGTAAAAAGGGGTACTTTATGCCAGGATTAGTCAATGAATTCAATGGAGATGTTGAATTATTAGATGACTTGAATGATCATTGGTGTGCAAAACATCATAAATCCGAGAGAAACATGTTAGTTGCTAAATTACAAGATTTCGGTGCAAAGCATGGTATTAGAATCACTATATTATCCGGAGACGTTCATTTAGCTTCGATTGGTCGTTTCCGTGGTTCAAATGAGATCAATAAAAACAGTAAAGAAGATCCAAGATTAATAATGAATATAATTAGTAGTGCAATCACAAATACACCACCACCAGATGGTATGGTCAAATTATTACAAAAAAAAAATAATAAGAGACATAAATTTGATGATTATACAATTGAAGATGCGATTCCAATTTTCAATTTTGAACCATCTACTGATTCAAAAATTAGAACACATAATTGTTTTTGTAATCAAAGAAATTGGTCAGATATAATTCCAATTAAAAATATAATGAACAATGAATATTTGCAAGGAAAATTGAATGTAAAGATTGGTGATATAGTAATACCTAATAAAATCATCAATGGATTTGAAATTAAAGATAATTTAAATCATGATGGTAATAGTATACCATATGAAATAACAAGTGATGGTATACTTGGTACTATTCATATTGAAAAAGATACATATAATAAGAATAGTGAAACGTCATCATATTCTGTTCCAATACCTGAATTAACCATCAAGACAAATTTAAATCATGGTGGTATGAAACACTCAATTGTGTAACTTGGACCACCAAAACTCCACAAAAAATAATTAAAAAAAAAAATAGAATCAGAATATTGAATCACGTGTTCCCAATTACATACACTGTTATATAACAAATTGTATAACAAATTATATAACAAATTATATAACAGTGTACAACACCAGTTTAATACAAAGCATATTACAAAATAACTCAATAATTAAAACAGATTGTGTAAAGTTAGCAGTAATCGGTTATTTGGTTTCCAATTTTTTTCTTCGGGTAAACAGATTAATATTCACGCATTCTAACAACGGACGACAACACTCCGAATCGCATACAAGTTAAGCAGATTGCAAGTACGTGAAAAACCTTTGTGTGTGCTTTTACTTTTGCTAAAAGAGAAAAAAGAAAAAAGCAAAAAAGAAAAAAAATGCGGAATTTCATTTAGTGTTGGTGTTGTTCTAGGGATCATTGTCTGGAGACGATGTGATTAATTTTTCCGGTAATATTTTATTGTACAAATAAGCGGGCCAACTTGTGCAAATGTGACAGAGAGATAATAGCATTCACAGAAAATAAAGAGAGAGAGAGCGAGCGAGCGATGGAGATAGTATGATACTTCTATGCGGGTTTGTCTATTGACTTGTTTTATTGAAATTCCCGTTGTTTTATCGTAATCTCTTTTCTTTTTATCTGCTCTGTTATTCCGTGAATACGTTGTGCTGGTTTGAAAAACCAAAATATAAATATATATATATATATATTTATATTTGACGAAATTTTAGTAGTTTTTCCATGGGGTTTCGCAGACAATCCAGCGTACAATCATGGCATTAATATTAATTTAATTATGTAAAAATAATTGTTCCGTAATTAAATGAAATTTCAATGAAATAATTATATAAAAGAATAATTAAAAAAAAAATTATAAAGAACTCTCGATATTCTCATATTAAAAGGTCACAAGGTCACAAGATCACAAGGTCACAAGATCACAAGGTCACAAGATCACAAGGTCACAAGATCACAAGGTCACAAGATCACAAGGTCATAAGATCACAAAAACATTATCCCCCTCCCGCTCCCGCTCCCCTTCCCCCATGGCCACTTCGGTGAAAAGAACTATATCTGATATCCATTTATTTTGGCCTCAATATAATCAAGGTTTGAAATTTACTGATTCAGATTCAAATCCAAAGAAAAGAAATGCTCTCAAATGTAAATACGTTCTAGATAAACAACCAAACAATAATAGCGATGTCTTGGGTGATGGACATTTCAGTAAAGTTAAAAGATGTCAAAATATAATCACAAGGAAATACTATGCAATGAAACTGATTGATAAAAATTTGATTAAAAATGGTAAATTGAAATTAGTCTCAAGAGAAATTAATTTATTAAAATTAATCTCTGAAAAAATTAGAGCTATAGAAGATAATAACGATTTACAATCACCAAATGATATCTTCGTCGGTCATCATCATATTCTACAATTATTAGATTATTTCGAGACAAAGGATAACATCGCTTTGATTACACAACTATGTGATAAGAACGATCTTTATGAAGTCATCATTGAAAATGAAAGATTGCCAGGTCTAATAGTAAAAGAATACACTGCATGTTTATTAAGTTGTCTAACTTTTTTACATAAGAATGATATTGTGCATAGAGATTTGAAAGCCGAAAATGTTTTCTTCAGATTAAATAATAATTCTGTACCTTCATCTCATGATATTATTTTAGGCGATTTCGGTTTAGCAACAACAATTAATTCAAATTTAACAAATTCTAAAAATTCATTAAAGGAATACGTGGGGACTATCTCCTACATCTCACCAGAAATAGTAGATTGTAAAAATGTAAAATTAATGAATGATGATGAATTGAAAAATTTAAATGATTATGGTCTACCTGTAGATATTTGGTCTTTAGGTGTATTAGTATATTTTATGAAATTCGGTTACATGCCATTCGATTGTGATAGTGAAGAAGAGACTTTAGATTGTATCAAAGCTTGCGATTACTATATCGATCAAGACTCATATGAAGATTTAAATTTAACAACTTTTTGGAGTTTCTTGAAAGATTGTTTCATTAAGGATCAAAAATTAAGACCAACTGCATTAGATTTACAAAATCATCCTTATATCTTAGATTTCAAGAATAAACAACAAATTGATCAAAATATAACAAGTCATTCAATTAATCAAACTATTAATTCCCATTTCGAAGATTTTGAACTGCATCTAAGAAGTAAACCATCGACAACTTCCTTACATTCTTTAAAATCACCAAAAAAATCAACTTCTTCATCATCATTAAATTCTTTTAATTTTGATCCAATTGGGTCAAGTCATACAAATTTCACTTCACCACCAAACTCTGCATTAACAAATAATAGTAATAATAATAATAATAACAATAAAAATCCATCGATTGTTAAAAAAGTTAATAATTTCTCATTAACAAATACAACAACTTTAACAGTGCCAAGTATAACAGATTTACAACAACCTTCAAGAAATTCAATGTTAAGTTATAACAAGAGGAGAGAATCTTTAAAAAAAACTTTATCAATGACATCCGTCAAAAAATTAACAATGTCGGGATTAAATTCTACAACAACAAAGACAAATAAATATCATATAGATTCAACTTTTAAATTGGATCCAAAACCACCAATGAACTCATTAATGAATGGTTGCTACAGTTTAATGCCAGAAGAAAAATCGAAAGACAACAGCCCAATATCAAATGATGAAATGGAAATACCTAGATCACTATCAAGACCAAATTCTGCAAGTGATATTTTAACAATGGGCCAAATTAACCAAACTAACGAACTTAACGATAAAGAATATATTCAAATTAACGATAATCAATATAATATTGATGTTAATAACGTTTTAAGAAATATTTTATCTGAAAATAGTATTAATTCAATTTCATCAAACTTGATGTTACCACACTTTTCAGCGTATCATGTTTCAAAACCCAAATTTTCTTTAGGTGATGATGACGATGATGACGATGATGAATAAATATAAAATTTCATTCCTTAATAATTTATTTAACGTTATTGCATTTTTGATAATTATATAATTAAATTTATTTAATAATATATTATGAAATGTATAAAATAATATTCACAAGATTTTTAAAAAATAATCATTAATTCATCTACGTAATAAACTTAAAAATTCTTCTCTTGTCTTATGTGATCTGAATCCACCTAACATACATGATGTTACTGTTGATGAACCAGTTTTTTGAACACCTCTAGAAACCATGCACATATGTGAAGCTTCAATGACGACTGCTACACCTAAAGGTTTTAATATCTTCATTAATGCCATAGCAATTTGTTTTGTTAATCTTTCTTGTACTTGTAACCTTCTAGCATACATTTCTGCTAATCTTGCTAGTTTACTTAAACCAATCACTTTTTTGTTAGGAATATAACCAATATGAACCTTACCAAAAAATGGAACTAAATGATGTTCACATAGTGAATATAATTCAATATCTCTTACAATGACCATCTCATCATGATCTTCTTCAAAAACAGCGTTCTTTATCACGTCATCTATAATATTGGTTTGGTAACCTTTAGTGAAAAATAACATAGCTTTAGCATATCTTTCAGGTGTTTCTAATAACCCTTCACGATCAACATCTTCACCTAATTCTGTTAAAATAGTCTTTACAGCATTTGAAATTCTATCTATTCTTTGTTTTTCTTTATCTTCTTCTTCTTCAGCTCTCTCTTTAGAACCAATACTTGGCCATGATAAACCATCAGCATCAATAGGTGGTGTTAATGTATAAGGTTTTGATGGTTTAGTATTTAGAGGAGTTCCTAGTCTTCTTTCTTCCATTTTTGCAGTATTATTAATTTATTGTGTTGACTGAATGTTGTATGAGCTAGTTTGGTTTCAATATTAATAAACTTTAAATTTATGTTTTATTAATATTTTATTATTATTACTCAACCTTTTATATATTAATGTTTCTTATCGATATTTTTTATTATTACTTGATATCTATATATTTTAAATTTTCAAAAAACCCACAACCAAAGAAGAGTAGTACGGTAAAATGATTTTTATCAAATGGAACCTAAAAAATTTATTTATTCTTTAAATTGATAAAATTCCATTAATTATTACAAAGATAATTATACAGTTTATTAATGAATGGTATTATATATTAGTTATTTATATAGTTTATTTAAAATTATTTTTACAATTCATAGGGTTTCAATTCATGGTTTAAAATTCCTAAAAGACAATAAGAGTGTATTAAATAATTAAAATCGCAGTACTGAAAATGCAATGTATGCTGCTGATAATGAATTGAATAAATAATCATATTCCAAATACAATAATTTCCGACTACAGACTCGAAACTTAAAGAGAAATAAATATCAAAAGCCACTATCAATTGATAAAACCTCTCAATAAATTAATTGAAAAATTAATTAAATTTTCAATACATTCAGAGTCATCATCGCTCAATAATTTTTCATAAACTTTTTCCATTGATAAATTATAAATTTTGAACTGTGGCTTCAGTTAATATTAGATATTCAAAGTAAATAATTAACTAAGACTTTTTATAATTATTCATAAAACATGGATGCATTCGTATTAGTTTCTAGGCATATTTAATTTTAATGATACTCAGTTTCAGTTTATTAATGTCATTCATTACTTGTTGTATCTACAGATTTTATTTATTCTTAAATTTGAAGCAGTGATGCTTTTCTTTTGCCATTGCTAACATATTGTGATGTTGTTAAAGTTAATATATTTGTATAAGATAAAACTATTTGCTAGTCTCTTTTCAGAATGTAACATGTGTATTTGAATTTGGTTGTATAATTCTCCCAACACCTCCACATAAAGCACATAAATCCGAGTCTAAAAAGAATCTTACTCTACCAGAACCTCTACAATTACCACAAACAATACCACCCAATCTTGGATCACCAGGACGAACCATTAAAGGTCGCTGTCCTACACCAGTGTGTACTGGTCTTTGGTATGAGTTTGTATAGTAACCTTGCGGTGTTATTGGTGAGGATACATTATTTTGTGGAGCAAACCTTCTCCAACAATGTTTACATGATTTACCATTCTTTCTTTTAAAACCTGTATTACGACAGTCTTGACAATAGTAACCAATAGGGTATACCCACGGTAAAGCTTGACCTTGAGGTGTTTGTTGCTGTGTATTATGTGGAGGTCTAGAACTAGAACTTAGCTTAGAACTCGGTTTAGAGCTTGGTTTAGAGCTTGGTTTTGATCTAGATGGCGTTTGAGGTGGTCTGCTAGGGGTAGATAAAGGAGGTCTATTTTGAGAAGATGATTGATTATTTGGATTCGATATCTTGTCTTCGTTTAATACATCTTGATAGCTTGGCAATTGTTCACTTGGATAATCTTCGTTGTTCATTTTTGTTTTCAAAAATAACTATTATTAATTAAAAGGTTGAAATGCTTATTGTAGTCCTTATCTAAAAATGCATAGGAACTTTAATTTTTATTTCTTTTCAAATATTCTTATTTTGAATATTAAGTTATTATTATACTTCAACACTATAGCTTTATATATTAATTAAATGTGTGAAGAGATGTTTTTAACTCACATTTTAAATCAAATAATTTTAAATTAATTTTCGAAAAAAAGGCTTCTCATTTCTTATATTTATATTACCTTACAATTTAAAATTTCCTTAAATTTCATTTTTTCCAAATTTTTTAGCCTGGATTTTTTAAACTGTGCCACTTTCCCATAATTAAGAAAAAACAAATATAAACTATTTCATAGTAATATAGACTATTGATTGTTTTTAAATTGAGAGATTTCAATCTCAAAAATGGTTTATAACTTGATGATTCTTGTTATAAGTCAATATATAGGTTATCTGTTAAAAGCCAATTATTAAAGAATAGTTAATTTGTTGTACCGGCGAGGGCTGAACAATCAGATATCTTTTAATTTGGTTGTACAATATTAATTCGAATTATATACATTCAATGTATATAATGGTTTGTTAATACATATATTATAATAATATAAACAAATGAATTGTTTCTTGAGATTAGTTGTATACATTTACTCGATCTTTTTATTATAACAATATGTCTAATTATACCGTCACATAGGGTTTTTTGTTATATTTTTTTAACTTTTTACAACTTGAACGTCACTAAAAAATTAACATTTTAAAGTATAACTCATTTAAATAATTATATGTAATAATGGTTTATAAAAATATATTGTTTAATGGTTTGCAACTAAATACACATTGACGTACCACGGACAATGATAGTATATATGCTGACATAACTGTTCCATGGTATGTTTCAATCACAATATATAAATGCATTACCACTCTCATATTTTTTTTACATGTTCTTCAAGACACTTTTATTTCATGTTTTTTTTTGTTTAAGTTTATTTTTACTAACATATTGTCAGTTGTTAAATCTGATTTAACATTAAATGTATTCCTTAATACATTTTAAAGTTTAGTTTTTGGTGTATTAATGCATATATGTATCATTGAACTCATTTATTAATCCTAATAATATGTTAGCCGCTGACTGTTTTTATATTACCATTCGGTTGTTAAGAACGGATGTTAACGAAAAGAACTGGGCATGGCAGGGTGACTTCTCTTTTTGCCGCTTTCGCCTTTGGTGAAGTGATCGGTTGGGGATTTTTACACTGAAGGGCCAGTTTGAGAAGTGTGATTACCCTCCATACACGTTAACTATTAACAATTTAATTTTAATTGAAATGAAATTTTATTTTAATTCACGAGAATAATTTTAATTTTAACAGAGAATTTAATGTATTATTATTACCAATTATTGAATTTTAAAGTCAAGAAAATGATAATAAAGAATACGGTTGAACCACCAAAAATTCTTATTCACTTATTCTTAATTTTAGGTTATATTTTTGTTTGAATAAGAAATCATTAATGACATTATTTTTTTAAAGTTATTATTTAATTAAAATCTTAAAAAGTTAATTAATTAATAATATAATTTTGAAGGATATACATATCACACTAAAAAAGACAATTGATTAAATTGACTTTAGTCTATTGAAGGTACAGAGAGATCAAAAATTATTCATTGTATCGGGTTGAAACACTAATATATATTCACAACTTTATTTTTATTTTGATCTTTTGTCCTTAAATATTTTATAATAAAGTGAATCTTATAATTAAATTATATTACCAATGGTTCATTCTTTAAGGAATCGTGATGTCGACGAAGATAATAATGTCGATGAAGAAAATATGATACATACATCATCAAGATCTACTAAAAAAATTAACTATTCAGAAATTGGTGATGATAATTTAGGAATCTTTGATGATGATGAAGAAGATAATTATAATAATAATAATAATATTGATAATAAAGAAAATAATGATGAACTCAATGAAAATAATAATGCCATCAATGAAATTGAAACATATGATGATCCAGAATTTAGTCCATCAAAAAGAGGTAATCAAGGAAGAAGAGAAAATACTAGAAAAAATTATGCAGAAAATGATGAAGATGAAAGCTTCAATGAAGAGTTTAATGATGATGAAGATATCGACGAAGAAAATAGTATTGATGACGATGATTATGATGATGCTGATTTTGGTTACTCTTCAAAAAGATCAAATAGAAGAGGTGCCAGAGGAAGAGGTAGACCAAAAAATGATAATTATGCAAAGAGACGTGAAATTGAATCATTTGTAGTAAAAGATGAAGACGATGACGATGACGATGAAGATGAAGATGAAGGTATTAGTTATTCTAACTCAAGAAGAAGAGGCAGACCAAGAACAAGTTATAATACAAAGCATTATGACCAATACGATGATGATAATGATGACGATGAAGATGATCATAATGAAGTACAAAACATAAGGAGATCAAGAAGACTTCGCTCTACTTCAATGCAAAATGATGAAATCCCATACATGAAAAGACGCACAAGATCATCTGCTAATGTTGTAGATAATGAGTATACTCACAAAGATGGTGAAGCACATAATGATGCCTTAAGCTTAGAAGATGAAATAAGGGAACTTCGAGAAAGTAGTCCTATTAGAGAGTTTAAGGGCGAAGTGACTGGTATAGAAAAAGGACCAAGATCTTTAAGGGAAAGAACCAAACATGTCAATTACCAAATTCCACCACCTCTATCAGAGGCAGGTCAAGAAAGTTATTCTAATGATCCTTATGCTGGACTAGGAATAGGACAAGGTGGTGTGAATTCTAATAGTCAAAAGCCTAATCATATGTCATCTCCAAATCGTCGTGGTAGAGGTGCATCCTCAAATAAATTCCCTCAAAGAAGACTATTTCCAACAGGGGGACCATTTGGAGGAAATGAAGTCGTATCGATTTTTGGTGAAAACACATTTCTTTATAATATGGATGACAATATTAATTTAACATCTTTACCAAAATTCAATAATACAAATAATACAGAAACCTATAAGAGTCCTTCCACAGGTTTGGCTAATAACAATGCTGATATAAATGGCTCGTCTGGCCAAAATAATAACAAACGTTTAATAGATTCGGATTCTTCTGAAGATGAAATCCTTCCTATGGGTGCTGAACCAAAAGCTAAAGATCAAAATGCAAAGAAAAAAAAGAAGAAGCCAGAAATTGCTGATTTAGATCCAGTTGGTGTGGATATGAACATTAATTTTGATGATGTTGGTGGTCTGGATAACTATATTGATCAATTGAAGGAAATGATAACATTACCTTTATTATACCCTGAATTATATCAAAATTTTAACATAACTCCTCCTCGTGGTGTGCTATTCCATGGTCCACCTGGCACTGGTAAAACTTTAATGGCAAGAGCATTAGCAGCTAGTTGTTCATCAGAAACCAGAAAAATTACCTTCTTTATGAGAAAGGGTGCTGATATTTTATCTAAATGGGTGGGTGAAGCAGAAAGACAACTACGTTTATTATTTGAAGAGGCAAAGAAGAATCAACCATCAATCATATTCTTTGATGAAATCGATGGTTTAGCTCCAGTCAGAAGTTCTAAACAAGAACAAATCCATGCAAGTATTGTTTCAACTATGTTGGCTCTAATGGATGGTATGGATAATAGAGGTCAAGTTATTGTAATCGGTGCAACTAATAGACCTGATGCAGTTGATCCTGCTTTAAGAAGACCTGGTAGATTTGATAGAGAATTTTATTTCCCACTTCCTGATGTCGAAGCACGTTCTAAAATTTTGGAAATCCACACTAGAAAATGGAACCCTCCATTAGAAAAGCCTGTAATTTCACAATTAGCTACTTTAACTAAAGGTTATGGTGGTGCCGATTTGAGAGCGCTTTGTACAGAAGCAGCATTAATTAGTATTCAACACAGATATCCTCAGATTTATAGAAGTAATGAAAAATTATCAGTTAATCCATCATCTATTAAAGTATCCACAAGTGATTTTATGCTAGCTTTGCAAAAAATTGTACCTTCTTCCGCTAGATCCACTGGTACCACTGCTCAACCACTGCCAGAAACAATCAGGCCACTTCTTGATATACAATTAGAAAAAATTCAAACTATTTTAAATCAATTGATTCCCGATAATGATGATCAGTTTGACAGATCAAAATCTTTAATTCAACAATTTATCGAATATGAAGATGTTGAAAATGAAGATGGAAATGACCAAAGCATATCTTCATTCCAAAAACACGCCCTTATTAATAGTGCCATGAAATCACGTATCTCTAAACCTAGAATTCTAATATCTGGTCCTCCAGGAAATGGTCAACAATATATTGGACCAGCTATTTTAAACATATTAGAAAAATACAACATTCAAAAATTAGATATCGCTTCTCTAGTTTCTGACAGCTCTAGAACAATGGAAGCATCCGTTGTGCAAACATTTTTAGAAGCACGTAAGAGACAACCTGCAGTAATTTACATCCCAAATTTAGATATTTGGAATAGAACAGTTCCAGAAAATGTTATTTTAACATTAGCATCATTATTTGGATCTTTAGATAATACTGAAAAGATATTACTGTTAGGTATTGGTGATTTAATTGACTCCAATTCGATCGAGCAATCTTCATTAGGCATGCTTGGATTTACTAAGAAAATTTGCGAATTACAACTACCTTCTGATATACAAAGAAAGTTATACTTTCAATCAATAGAAAAATTATTATATTTAAGTCCTTCTAGTTTCAATCTACGCAAAAAAAGGGTAAAGCCATTACCAGAATTACCTTTAGCCAGTCCCGAATCCGATCCGAATAATTTAGATGAAAATGGTGTTCTGTTATCCACTGATGATATTCTAAGAAGAAGATTAAAGAAATTCCAATATCAAGATATGAGGTTAAAAAACGTATTAAAGATAAAACTATCAGGAATTATGGATTTAATATTAAAACGTTATAGAAGATTTAAAAAGCCAGCTGTTGACGATATGTTTTTGGTCCATTTATTCGAACCGGTTCCTGTTGACACAAATTGGGAACCTGCTTATGTAAAAGATAATGATATGATTTTAGAAGTGGCTACCGGTAAAAAGTTCTACAATATGGATCTTGATATCATTGAAGAAAGATTGTGGAATGGATTTTACTCTGATCCAAGACAATTTTTAAGAGATGTTGAATATATTTACCATGATGCTTCTGTTTTAGGTGATAGGGAAAATGTAATTAGGGCTTCTGAAATGTTTGCTAATGCGCAAATGGCTGTAGAAGACATTTCTACTAAGGAATTTGTTGATGAATGCAAAGCTACACGCCAAAGAGACTTGGAAAGACAAAAATTATTTTTGGAAGATCAAAAGAAAAAGTTAGATAAGGAACAAGAACAAAATGAAAAAAATTTAAAAGCTATCCAAGAATCTGAAAATAAATCTGAATTGGATAACGCAGTAGAAGAAAAAGAAGTTCCAGGCAATGTTACAGAAGTCGGTGTTGCTTCTGGTAGTCAGTTACAAGCTCAATTAAAACTAGAAACTGAACCAACTTCAGAAACAACGTCAATTCTGTTACAAGAGGAAGAAATTACTAATGAAAATAATCAAATGGATAGGAGTATTAATTCTGAGAAAGAAACTGAGGAATCCAAGATTCAAACTACTGGAATAATAGCTCCAGGATTAGAAGATGAGAAAAATACTGATGTTTTAAATGAAACAGGTAATGGCAGTGTTTCGACTGATGTTCCTGGTAATAACACCATCGACACTATTGAAACTGTTATAGATAATCGTGCGGTCGCTCAACCTATTGAAACCACCAAAGTAGATAAAGAAAGTTTCAAAGATACAAAAGAAGACTTAAAGAACGAAACAATCATTGAATTAGAAACCAAAGAAAAGAGTTATCGCGTTGTAAATATTAATAGGACTGACGTTGATAAAGTCATGGATATTTTGGTCAAGACTTCCAATAATTTTACAGTTTCTCAATTGGAAGAGTTATATGCTCAAGTTGTAGAAATTGTTTGGGAAGATCGTTCTAAATGGGACAAGAATAAAACTATTGAAAAAATCAATCAATATTTATCAAGCTAATTCCATTTACTTCTTAAGGATATAATTTTATTATATATGATAAATTCTTTATAATTTTGTCAGATACTATCAAATATAAATAGTTGTAATTATTTAAAAATTAAATTATAAACCTCTGCTTTATTTCTTTTTTATAAATATTTGGTTTTAAATGTTGTTTTATAGCCCAATCAATTTTGGATGGTATAAATATAAATAAATATTTATCTAAGATTGGATAGAACAATTCACGAAGTTGAAATGAATATTTAATTAAATTTCATGAGTCAGGGCATGTCAATGGCTATTCAATTTACTATAAATTTAGCAAATTTTCTAGATATGAAAAAAAATTAATACTTTTTATTTATATAATTAAACAATATATATAATTTAATGCATGTACATATTTAGATAAATTATTCGAAGAAATCATCTTCCTCTTCTTCTTGTACGTGATCTTTGTTGTTTCTATCTCTGGAGTCATATGTTTCTCTTTCACGGGTTTCTTCCATATCATAATCAAGCCTAACACCATCGCTTCTCTTATCTAATTTCTTACCCTCTAGGATATTCTTGAAAGTGACAGGTAAAGTGTTATCATGGAATTGCTTTGTTATTAAATCATAAATAGATTTCTTCTTTAATTCAGCTTTTTCAATGGCATCTTTATTCTTTTTTGAATCTTCATCACTATCAACATTAGGATATAAAGCAATATATTTTTCAGATTTTGGAAAGTTAACAACATAACATAAATCAATCTTAGCTTCTAAAAGCTTCTCTTGGTTTCTTTTATCTTTTGGAGTGTTACATACTGCTTTTTCAGCGTTTTTATATTTTCTCATAGCCTTTTTTCTTTCAAAAAATCTAATCATATGGTATTTCTTAGCATTCTTCTTAATCTTTTGTTGTACATGAGCATTCTCCAATTCTAATTTTAAAGCCTCTAAAGTTCTTTCCTTTTCTACAATAACTGTATCAGGCAATATATCAGCTTTCTTTTTTAATAATCTTTCGATATCTCTTATTCTCTTCTTAATTTTATTAACACCAGCATCAATAAATTGAGCCATCTCTAGAGAAGACCCAGCATTTGTTCTTTTTCTTTGGTTTCTTGCCATTTTAAATATGAATTTCTCTTCACAAATCTAATAAAAAAACACTGGTTTGTATTTCTAAATGTGACAAATATGTTGATTTTAAAATTGTATTAATAAAAATAATTACAATTTATATGAAAAGACATTCATATTAGAATTACTTTTAATATTCTTGCTATCACAATATGAAAGATTAAAATTTTTATTTTGCGATGAGATAGAATTTCATCACGGATCTTAATTTTTGAAAATTTACGAAAAAGGCAAAACAAGCATTTCTTTAGAAAGACAATAAAAAGACAAAGAAGCTCATCATGCGTGAGAGAATATGTCATTGTGATTTAAGGATCTCTTAACTAACAACTATTGGTTATTCTAGTTTTTAATTTTATTAATGCAGAGTTTAATTTATTAAAAAATAACTAATTTCTATATAGAAGTAACGGTTGCTATATACAAAAAATTAAAATTTTTTGAATGGTTGTTGTCATTAATGTTGTTACATGGAAGTTGGTGTGTTAACGTTTTGACTTGATAGTGTTTGGTTTAATTGCTGTGATGGGTCAATAACAGCATCAATGCCATTATACATAGGACAGGATTTATTTGTTCTTATATGACCTAGTTGACCACAAGTTGTACATCTACGTCTTCTGTTTCTACCTTTAGCACTACCTTCACTTCCTTCTTTATTTGCGATGCTCTTTTCTTTTAGGATACGACGTCTGTGTTGAGATTTTTCTAAGTTTGCTAATTCATTTTGTAACAGCTTCTTTTGTAATTCAATACCTTCGATATTGTTGACATCGATTTCTTCTTTCAAAATAGAGTTAACATCGATTTTAGTTTGACTTCTCAATTCTTTCTCACGTAAATACCCCTTGATAACTCTTGGATCCTTAATAACAATAGTTTTTCTTTGGATAATGCCATTTTCATCTCTTTCTTTTCTTGTGATCTTTAATACTTTTTTATCTTCTCTCATTGTACGAACCTTTTTATTAGTATTGTTGATTTCATCAGGATCACTCATTTCTTCAAAAGGATTAGCTATACTTAAACTTTTTGCTGCAGTGTACCATCTCTTTTTTATTTCTTCGGTATATATTTTCTGTTGCTGTGCAACATTGTATGTATGACCACTACCAAGAGATGTGGATGAAGCATTATTATTATCATTAGTAGTCCTATTCTTCAAGAAACCACCTTTCATAGATGTCTTTAAAAATGAAAAACCCTCATTACGACCTGTTGGGTCACCTGCACCATTGATTTGTACCATTGCTCTCATTTGTGTAGCATTGATAAAGTTTTTACTAACATTCCAACTTAATAAGTTTTCTTCAAGTTTTACTAATTTATCATCAATATTGAATAATTCATTATCTTCCTTAAATGCGATTCCTTGATTTAATGATTCAACCTCGGCGACTTGTTCAGGAGTGATCAACTTTCTTGCATTTATGTTATCAAGCATAGGTTCGCCTTCTTTTAATTTCCATAGACCTTTCTCAGTACCTTCTCTTTGATACTTCATAAATTCTTTGACTTTTTGTCTGTTTTGGCCATAATCTTGATCAGGGAAATGCTGTGCAATAGGATCCAAAGATATAGCTCTCTTTGGAGTTTTATTCAGAATACGATAAACAATCATTTTCATTCTTGTCATTCTCATTGATGTAACTTTTCTTGAGTTTGGACCAGGGATTTCATTAACTGGAAAAGTTTGACCAACAGTAAAAATATGGTTTATATTCCTTAAGAAAAATCTGTTACCAGCACCACAACCTGAACTTTTTATCAGTAAGAAGTCTGTACCAGACACTTCGTGCTTATAAACTGGGGCTCTTATCATATTGTTGTATAAAGTTGAAACAATATTACCAGATTCAACAAAACCAAAGTTCCAAAAGGGTGATTTATCTTGTACACCTAAGACATGTGTTTCACCAACTTGTAATTTTGGACGATTAGTATCGTTCTCGTCAGATTTTCTGTAGTAGTTGATTAATTTACTTGCCATACCGAATTTTGATAATGCAAGAGGAGTTTCTTCTGAATATTCCATTAAATATACAGGAGCAGAATCACCTATAGTCAAATCTTGTGAAACAGCAAAAGATTCTTTAATATCTTTACCCTTATCTCTCTTTCTCTTTCTATTCTTTAATTTACTGAAGACAATCTTAGTTCCTGGGCGAATTTTAGCACCAAAATTTGGTTTATGAAAGTGACGTAGATCAGTTTTAGGAAGTGTGACTTTATAATATGGTGTTTGTAATTTAATTGCAGGAAGTGAATGTTCGATATTTAGGTTCGAAATGGTTGCACGAATTCTAGTTTGATGTTTTTTCTTTAAGATTGAATACTGATCATCATTTGAGATATTGTATTTTTCAACTAAGCTCTTATCAGATAATGGTATTAGAATGTTGTGGCTCTTCTTATCGATATCTTTGTCTTCAATTAACAATAACTCTTCATCATTCATATCTAATTCGGCGACCTTTGAGGTAGGAAGTAATGCATTTACTAGATCTTCTTCATTCCATTCCCAATCACTTTGTTTTTCCTGTAAAGAAGATTTCGATATAGTTTCTTTTGTAACTTGTGATTCATTACCGTTGATAAACTTCTCTTGGTCCCATTCGTCGGTAGCAATTAATAATTCTTCTGAAAGTTTATAATCTTTTGTACCAATTTTATCACCTTTCTTTTCTGGTTTTAGTAATTCTTGAATTGATGCTTTGATTATACCTTTCTTCTTTCCTTTATGTGTGCTATTAGTTTGGGTAAGTGAATCATTATTAATATTATTATGCAAATTATCAGAAAAATTTCTAAATGCTTTTCTTTGATCTGGTTGAACTTGTATTTTTAATTCCATAGGTATTAAAGGTCTTAAATTTCTATTTATTAATAATGTATCTCTATGCCAGTTATATTTTCCAACTTTTCTATAAATTAATTTATTCCATTTTAAATTCTTACCCTTTTTGAAGTCAGCAAAATAACTTTTCAAAAGTTGCTTTTCTTCCTTTGCAGTCATTCCAACCTCTTGAGTTTTATTTAGTTCTTCAATAGCGTTTTTACCTTCATCTTCAAAAACTGGTGTATATTGTTGGTTATGATCCATATAATCAGTATTTTTACTATCTTCCATAAACAATGCATTATTTCCACCTTGATATTCATCAACAGATAGATTTCTTTCTAGAATACGGTTATTATCTTGGGATAAAACTTTATAATATTCATCAGCACCTGGTGCATCAAAGTAAGAATCGCCCATATCTAGAGCATTATCGTTTGTTGAAAATTCAATATTGACTTGCTTGCCACCTTGTATATGATTAATGGATGCATTATTGTTCATATCAATATCATTGCCATTATTAAATTGTTCATCATCAAATTCTTCTTCTGCCAATTCATCTTCATCTTCAAAATCAACTGCATCTGGTAAATGTTCCGTAGCACCTTCTTTTGCATCGGCACCAATATAATTACCAATATCCAAGGAACCAAAGTCACCTTCGAAAATGGCAGCATATGCATCATCCTCATTAGTTAGATCATTGTTTGACGATTGCTTTGTTTTAGATTTTGAAGATTTGTTAGACATCTCAAAAAATTAGTTCTGCTAAAATATATATATAGCTTCAAAATAATCGTCTTAGGATTCTAAAGTTATATTAAAAATAAATATTAAACAAATTGATAGTATTCCACTTAACTTCTAATTGATGTTATTAGATTTTCTAATAGTTTATGATAATGTTTTATGTATTATTATAACTAATCCTCATGTATTTACATATATATTGTTTTATCAATATTCTCTAATTGTAGCACTTTCCATATTTTTCACTATTATTAAAACTTCACCATACTTAACGATTCGGGCGGGTAAGTTTTTCAGTTTAAAAAGGTTAAGAACAGCTTAAGTCGGTGACTTCAACCAAACATAATGTCTAAATAAAAGACAGATGCATGGATCATTGCTATAACCCGTCCACTAGGTAACAAAGCTTATATACGTTAGTATCACCTAAACTTCTATGTTTTTAACTTCTTCGTTCTCTTCCAATAAACGATTGAAATGTGACAAATTAGCTACTTTATAAAGAATATCAATATGGGGGTTTAATTATGGAAATATCTTTTTATTATATTATATTATTTAGAACTTATGTAGAATGTTGCTTATAAATCATAGTTGCGACACCATCTCTTGCTCTTAGAACTGCATTTTGTATATCTTGATCCCTCTTTTGTCTTTCAGTTATTTTTTCTTCTTTAGTCATCGCATTCAATTCTTTCATGATTGAACTCCATTCTCTTGTATCACCACTGCCTGATAATATAAATATGGCAGTGCCCCCTGGAGCTGAGTCATATATTTTTTGAATACCTTCTTTTATACCAGTTAATGATTCCTCTGTTGATAGAATGTCTACATTTTTACCAATAGATGGTTGTGCAAAATTACGAGAAAATTCTAAATCTCTTAATCTACCAACAACAAGTTGGTAATCATTTACATGTTCTTCTATTTTTTGTAAAATTTCTTTATCGTTATTACAACCAATTGTAACAGCTAACTCATCTGAATTTTTTAATCCCTTACCTGGCGCAGAGTCATTTAGACATAGAGATCGTACACCAATTTTAGCTAACCTTAGGAATAGGTTTTCTGTGTTTACAGCAATACCAAAAATCAAACCGTTAACTAGTTTCATTTTTACTAATTCAAGACATGCTTTAGAATCCTCAATGGAATCGTGACCATTCTCTTCATCATTTTGGATTTCTTTACCTATGTATTCGGACATCAAAAATTTTAATGATGGTCTGAATGGAGGACCAGCTTTATGATCGAAACAAACAGAAGTATCAACGACATTTGGATGTCTTAATTTTAGAACATTAAAATCACTTTGCAAAGAATGACCTATCAAAATATCTTGTTGATTAATTAATTTTAAAATATCATTTTGTACATCAGGTAAGGTAGTTGTCACATCTTTTAATTTTTCTTCAGTGATACCGCTGTATTTGGTCAAATAATCCACAATATGAACATTTGGTTTTACTAACTTATCATAAACAACATTTCCTTCGAAATCCACTATACTAATTCTTGTAAGCACCAGACCATTTTCTGACATACACATTTCACAGTCTAATGCATAGATATGTGAATCAACATCTGGTTTTTCAACTGTACAAACCCATTCATTATTTGGATCATTTTGTTTATATAAATTTACTAAATCAGTTTTAAGATGTTCAGTTATACCTTTGGTTTCTAAATGGATTGGATAGTCACATCTCAATAAATCATTGATATCTAATACTAGATCATAGATTGTTATTTTTTTCTTATCTAGTTCTTTCTTTTTATCTTCTTTCTCTTTTTTAGTTAAACCAACGTTTACAAAAGAATTATAGGCAGAGAACAATGAAATCCTTGAACCAGGTGCTGTTACGGGGAAATTGAAGATATGATCTGCATGGGATTCAGTGATATCATTAATAATGACTGGATTATTTGATTTTAACTTTTCAATATTTTCATAAAATAAACTACCTTCTGGTAATTTATAATCAACTTGTTCGAAACCGGGAACGAATAAAACGATTTGTTTTTGAATAGATGATCTATTTTCAATCTCTAGCCATTTAGGAGCATTATTAGTTGAATTCATTAAAAATAAAGTTAGATCCCTTATATCTTTTATTGAAATACGTTTCTCTAACGCATTTTCAGCAAATTTGAATGTAACATTTTTGTTGTATCTTGTTTTTTTCTTCTTCTTACCATCGATATTAGTATCACTTGAATCATCGAATTTATCTTCCACAGAATCATTAACAACTGTAGAACTTAATCTTCTTTTCTTTCTCAAAGAATCTGTTTCATTATCAGAAGAAATGTTGACAACTACTGTATCATTAGAATTGTTTCTATTCTCGTCGTTTACTAATTCATCATTCTTATTCAATTCAATTGCAGCAGTCATAATGTATGTAAAACATATACTAGATCAATTTATTTTTCTATAACTCACTAGCAAACACTCTTAGCAAAGTTTATTGATATCTCTAAATTTTAAATCAAATTCAAGAAAAAAAAAGCAAAATAACAATGTTTAATCACAGTTCTATTACACGATTGATATTCCTGGTTATTAGTTACAATATATATCAATATATCAATATATCAACCTTCAAACTTTCTTATTTCAATAATCTCATTCATCTCATCTCATCAACTTTTTCTTTTTCGTCTTTATGGTTGATTCCGAAGTACAAAAAAAATTTTCTATGAGCACAGGCAACCGTAAGTTGATGAGTAGGTCAAACAAGAGGTTATCGTTTGGTTTAATTATTGAAAGGTAATTAAAATATAAGTAACAGGTATATTAATTACATACTTTATAAGATTTATAAGATACGTAAAAATGTTAGGTTCATAATGCTGTATATATTGGTTTAAAAATTCGATGCACAATAATTGAGTGGAAGATAATGATATATATAGTATGGAAAGAACGAATATGTTTATTCTTGTTCAATATCCTTTTCTTTACTTTCTAATGAATCATTGATCATATCAAGATTCTCTTGGATATTCCATAGTTCTCTATATAATGAATTTTTGTTCGCTAATAACTCTAAATGTGTACCTTGTTCATAAACAGAACCATCTTTCAAAACAATGATTCTATCTGAATCAACTACGGTTCTCAATCTGTGAGCAATATAGACACTTGTTCTTGATCCTTCATCAAAATTATTTTTGATGGTCTTCAATAATGCTTGTTCTGTATGAGTGTCAAGTGCACTTGTGGCTTCATCGAAAAACATTATTGGTGCATTTTTTAATAAGACTCTAGCAATAGCTAATCTTTGTTTTTCACCACCACTAATCATTAACCCTCTTTCACCAACAATTGTTTCAAATTTATTTGGTAATTTTTCAATTAAATTACCTAATTGAGCTTTCTCGACAGCTTTTAATACAGCTTCATCACTTGCTTCGATATCACCAAATTTGACATTCTCCCAAATTGTATCATTAAATAATGGAGTGTCTTGTGGAACAACACCAATTGCTTTTCTTAACGAATCGAGATCATAATCTCTGACATCGACACCGTTAATTAATATTTGACCTTCTTCAGGATCATAAAATCTAAATACCAATTTTAAAATTGTAGATTTCCCACTCCCTGAAGGTCCCACGACTGCGGTCTTAGTACCTGCTGGAATGGTAAATGATGCATTTTTTAAGATTAATCTTTTTGGATCATATCCAAAGGTAATATTTTTGAATTCAATATTAAATGGACCATTGTTAAGTTTTAACATAACAGGGGATTTTTTGTTTAATATTTTAACTTCATTTTTTCTTAATTTAAAAAGAGATTCCATATCTATCAAAGCTTGCTTCAAATCTCTATAAACACTACCTAAAAAGTTCAATGGAACAGATAGTTGGAAAACAAGTTGATTGATTAAAACTAAATCACCTACTGTTAAATGGCCTCCTAAAATCCCAGTACAACCCATATACATCATTGCAGTCAATGCAGCAGTAAAAATAGCATTTTGACCAGAATTTAAAAATGCCAAAGATTGAGCTACCTTTATTTGAGCATCTCTATATGTCTCTAATGATTTATTGTATTTAGAAGCAAGATATTTTTCATTGTTAAAGTATTTGACGGCTTCAAAATTTATCAAGGAATCTAATGCAATACTTGCACCCTTATTATCAGCTTTGTTTGCTTGTCTTCTAAATTGTGTTCTCCAAGCTGTTGTTCTAAGTGTGAAAATTGCATACATTAACATCGTTGTAAAAGTTATACCTGCGAAAGATGCGCCAAATTGATAAGTTAGAATACCACAAACAACAGATATTTCAAAGGTAATTGGAATAATATGAAATAACATTGCTGTCAATACATAAGAAATACCTTTTGTACCTCTATCCATTGCTCTTGTAAGGCCACCAGTTTGTCTGCTCAAGTGCCATCCAAGATCTAATTTCATAAGGTGATTAAAAGTCTGTAACGAAATGGTTCTGATTGTATTCTGAGCAACCTTAGCAAACACTGCATTTCTCAGTTCGCCAAAAAGAACCGCACCAAATCTAGCTGCACCATAAGACAGTACAGTAAGAGCAATGGCAGCTGGCAAAGCAACAGTAGGATCTGACCAATCGACATTCATTGAGTCAACTGTTTCCTTAAAAAAAAATGGGACTTGGACATTTAATAGTTTAGCACCAATCAACAAAAAAACAGCAATTACAACTCTAATTTTAACTTTATTATCACCTTTTGGCCATAAATATTTACCTAATTCTCTCAAAATTTTTAATTCTGAAATTGATGGGGTCTTGCTATTTGTTTGTTTGTTTGGATTGTTATTAGGTTGAGTCTTGCTCTCTACTTTATCATTAACCTTTTTAATTATTTCAAAAGGTTGAACCTTTGAGTTTGTTCTTATATTGTTTGTTGTATTAACTTCCATCTTAACATTTTGTAACAATATGGATTTGGTGCATATTGAACGTCCAATGAGGTTGGATTGCACATTTATAGGCCTTAAGAGACCAGCAATTGGACTTGATTTAACAAGGTTAGCTCTCAATAGGAATCTACCTCGCACACTATTAACAAACATAAGTATGTTTTATAAAAATTGTATCTATGGAATATCGAAATCTTTTGTTCAACTAAAAATCTATCAAACTCTTCAATTTCAAAAGGAGAACCTCCTTGCTATAAGTATATATGATTTATATACTATGTTTTCAATTCTGGAATCTTGATAATGCTTGATAATTAGTATATAGTTGTTATATAATTAGTGTTCCTTCCTATTCACAGCTTTACAAATCATCAGTAATCACTCATGATGCTTCATTTTTCAATCACGGGCATCGAGTTGAAATTTCAATGCTGCAAAAATATCAATTAAGATGACTAAGATTGATTATAAATGTTGATTTGCACTATAATAAAGAAATTAAAGTTATTGTTACTACCATAAATATAATATTGTATTGTCATTAGTATCTACATAAAATATTTTTAATATATAACTTAGTGAGCCCTTCGCTTAACTGTTACGTTAATCGTGAAGGTTTTTATTTTTACAGAAGGGGGATTGAATATGTACATATGAAAAATGGAAGTATAAGGTGAAACTTTGTAGCATTTTAATTGAAATTGTTATAGATTTTCTACTCTTTAGATTATTTCTTTTTTTCAGCAGCCATAGCAGCGATCTTAGATTCACAGTCGATTATCACCATGTTACTTGTTTCAATTTTACCTGAAAGATAATCTAATCTCTTTCTAAATAGTTTATAATCCCCAGATTTACCTAATGGACGTAATTCTTCTTCCCATTTCTTTATTCTTCCCGTTTCGAACGCTACGACTTTTAATAAGTAACGGGTTTTCAAAATGGTTGACAATTCTGGATCATTCACTAGATATGAGAATGCAGCTGTGTATAATGGTTTAGCTGGGCGGATCTCTTTTAATACACCTCTATCTCTTGATACGGTAACTAATCCACTATTTTCCAACTCAATGATACCAATCTCTGGAGCTGCTTTAAATAAAGGTTTAAAGACAATGTTTTCAAATTTTACAACTGAATTTTTACTTAGTAAATCTATTAGCTCCCAAGCTTGTGCACTCTTTAATGGTTCGATTTTGTCACTTAAGAAAATTTGAGTAATCTGTTCAGAAGCTTGTTCAATCATCTTATCCAAAGCTTCATTTGGCATTTCACCAGATTTTACTCTTCTTACAAAAGCTTGAAGATCTAACATTCTACCGCCTAATGGACCAATCACATTATCTATGTTTTCTTCCTTAGATTTTAAAAATGCTTCTACTTGACCATGAATTGTTTCATTTAAATTATCAGATTCCAATTGGGATAAAACATATATCTTAGAATTCTCTTTGGAAGCATCTGATAATACTAACGTCTTAAATACTTGATTTGGTAATGATTCTGATAGTTGTTGGTTTGAACCTACATTTTCAGTTAAAAAGATAACGTGGGCAATGTTCGATTGAACTAATAGTGATGCCCAGTCTGAAAGTTCCTTGTAAATAAAACCATTTATTTCAGATTTTCCTTCATACCTATCAATAACAATGACTGGCTTTGCTTCAGGATGTTGTTGTAAATAATCTTCTTCTTTGACACTTTTATCTTCACCATCACTCTTAACTACAGGCCTATAACCCTTAAGAGCAATTCTTCTAACTGATGTAACAGCAGTAGTTAACATGGTTCTAAAGGTAGCTTCTTTTGATTCAGATAAACCACTTTTTTGACCGGTTAAACCTTGAACCATTAAATCGATAACACTTGTAAAAGAATTAATCCAAGGAAAAATAGGGAAGTAACCCAACTGTTGTGATGAATTTCTTAAAAACTGAGCATCTGTTCTTGACTTAACTAATTTATCACAATCTAAATATAATACGTTATGACGACCTTGTAAAGTATGTTGCATAATCAATTCGTTTTTACCTGAACCTCTTGGACCTCTAACGACTACAAAAGTGTTATTGTTTTCTTCCAGCCACAGTTTTAGATCATCAACTTTCTCTATTCTTTCTTCCCAAAGGTGTTTTTCAGCATAAGCATGATAATTATTGTTCCAATAATTCTTAAATTGATTAACTGTTGAGTTTGTAAAACTAACAACTTTTTGTAACCAATAGTTATCCCAAGATAAAGAATACATATGAGTTATTCTCTGTTCAATAGAGAATTCTCTAATTGGATCAAAAATTAGAACAGCAGCAATGGATATTAGTGCTAATACTAATGGAATAGCCAGTCTTGTATGATTTACAAAGAAGTTTGTAATATATTGATTTCCAATTTGTTGGACGTACTGGATATGCAGAACGGTGTTATTAATTTCAATACCAGATACACAATTCTTTGCGCAAATAGCACCTTTCAAGTCTTTATAATTCACAGTAGCATCCTTTGAAGTAGCAGAAGTTGGTACAATATCTATAATAGTACCGTAGCGTCTAAATAATGAGTAGATTTCTTCTTCTGTCAATGGAGGACCTTGAAATAAAATTTTAATTTGTCTTGCTGGTAACCTTCTTAAATCTTCAATCCAAGGAAAACCTTTTACAGGGAATGCAGAAGCAGATGTTAAATATGATAGTATTGATTTAGAAGATTCTTCTTGGGTATTCTGTTGTATTAATGAATTGACTTCAGCTTTTGTATATTTTTTTGGCACTAAGAAAGTGGCAAAAACACCACCATCTCTTTTAATAGGGATTGTAGAGATCAATTTCAAACCATGAATTGGATTTGATTCTGGAGATGCATACTGTATTATTTTATTCCGTACAGCTTCTCTTGATTGATTTGATAATAACAAATTATACCATTGAGCTGGATTCCAAAGAGATGTTGCTCTAGGATAAACGTTATCGAAATATACTAAAGTTTCTTCTTCTGTCTTATGAATAATACCTGTGTCTGTAGCATTGTTTGATTCACCTGCTTGTTGATCTTTTTCTTGAATATCACTCGATATATATCTTCTATTCACCACAATGTTTTTCTTTAAGAGATTTCTTGAATATGGCAATAATGTTGGAATAATTACAGTCCTAGCTGCTAACCCCACAGGGGCTATATATTTGAAAGTAGTCACTTGCATAATATTTCACTTTTTCACTCAGTGTTATAAAAAAATATGATTGAATTGATGTTTATTTGTTTTATCAAAAAATATATGTATGTATGTCGAAGTAATAACGAGTACTTCTAACACTATCCTCACGATATGGATGTTCCAATTAAATTGAATAACTACGACTACTATCAGACAGGATAGTATTGGTCCATCTTAGTTCATTGATTCTAACAATTCCTTCTTTTAAACATCAAAAGTCGATGGGCTTTTGGGGGAAATCTCAGAATTTCGATTGCGGGTTGGTTCGTCAGAGATGACTCCTCGGGATTTAATAAATTTGGTTTTACAGTTTTAATGAAAGTAAACCCTTTATATAAAGGAATCCAATAATTTTATATGGTAATTCAATGATTAAAATGTATTTTTAACCATTACCATTAAGAATAATTAACAAATTAGAATTATATAACTAAGATTAATTGTATTAACTGAAAATAATTGCGTTCTGGTGTTGGTTTTTTTTTCAAAAATAACTAAATTTATTTTAATTACAAATTTCTGATTGCTTTAGAGAATAAGCATAAGAAAAAATAATAGAAGGCAATAAATAATATAATAATCTGCTGATATGTCGGAAGATGATGTTGTAATTAATTCAGATGACAATCAAAATAAAGAAGTCCCCAGAAAGGAGGTTGAGGATGAAAATGATATCCAGGATCCCGTTCTTGTTCCTAAGTCTGATCCTGATCCTGATGCTAATGGCGTTGCTATAGATTTAAATGATCAAGAATTACATCCAGGTAAAATATTAGAAGAACCTGCTTTCACTAAATCAATTAACGAGGTGCTTTTGAATTTGAATACTGGCGATGAGGATTCGATTAAGACATTGACCGAGGGTTCTTTTACTTGGCATATTGATGATTGGAACGAATTGAAAAATGATAAATATATATCTCCTCAATTTAAAATTGGTGGTTTCGATTGGGATATATTATTGTTTCCTCAAGGTAATAGAAACAAAAGTTTGGCGTTATATTTAGAACCTAACCCTGAAAAATCAATGAATGAAGAAGAAGGTAAAATGATGCCGGTAGATCCAGATTGGTATTGTTGTGCGCAATTCGCTGTAGTGTTGTCAAAACCTGGTGTTGATAATGAAACATACGTTATAAATCGATCTCATCATAGATTTGACAGTTATGATGCTGATTGGGGGTTTTCAAATTTAATTGATTTGTATAGTTTAAAGAATCAAGTCAATGGGAAATTATCAGGATTTGTTACCGAAAATGGTGAATTAAATATAACTGTATACATTCGTATCTTAGAAGATAAGAATGGAGTTTTATGGCATAATTTCATAAATTACGACTCTAAAAAGGTAACCGGTTATGTGGGTTTCAGAAATCAAGGTGCTACATGCTATTTGAACTCATTGTTACAATCTTATTTTTTTACAAAGTATTTTAGAAAATTGGTTTATGAAATTCCAACTGATGAAGAGAAACCAAATGATAGTGTTCCATTGGCTTTACAAAGAGCGTTTTATCAACTACAAGTTTCAAAATTACCTTTAGATACATTAGAATTGACAAAATCATTTGGTTGGGATACAGCAGATGCATTCACACAACATGATGTTCAAGAATTGAACCGTATTTTAATGGATAGATTGGAAACAAGAATGAAAGGTACAAAAGTTGAAGGTAAATTAAATGAAGTGTTTGTCGGAAAAATGAAAAGTTATATTAAATGTAAAAACGTAGATTATGAATCTTCGAGAGTTGAAGATTTCTGGGATATTCAATTGAATGTCAAAGATCTTAAAAATTTACAAGAGTCTTTTGAAAATTATATAGAGGTTGAATTAATGGACGGTGAAAACCAATACGCTGCTCCAGATTATGGTTTGCAAGATGCATTCAAAGGTGTTGTTTTTGAGTCATTTCCTAAAGTTCTGCATTTACAATTAAAGAGATTTGAGTATGACTTTAATTATGATCAATTAATAAAAATTAATGATAGATATGAGTATCCTGATAGTATTGATTTATCACCTTATCTTGATAAGGATGTATTAAAAAATGAAGATAAAAATGAATCGCATATTTATAAGTTACATTGTGTGTTGATTCATACTGGTGATATTTCAACAGGCCACTATTATACAATGATTAAACCTGATTTAGGTGACCAATGGTACAGATTTGATGATGAAAGAGTTTGGAAAGTTGAAAAAAAACAAGTATTTGATGAAAATTTTGGTCTGGACAGACTGCCGGACTCTGAATTGCGTAAAATGACTAAAGAAGAATATCAAAATTATTTAATAACTAGACACACAAGTGCATACATGTTAGTTTACGTGAAGCAAGATGAAGAAGCTGATATTTTGCAATCTGTTGATGAAGAAGATGTCCCTAATCATATTGTCAAAAGCATCAAAGAAGAAAATGAACAAATAGAACTAAAAGAAAAAGAATTAAGAGAAGCCCATTTATTTGTAAAATTCAATATTCACACCATAAAAAGCTTTTTGAATTATGAAGGTTTTGATATATCTCCAAATCCAGATTCTGAGCTATATGATGAAGAATTATATTCTAAAATATCCATGCCATTATCCTTAAAGGTATCGAGAAAATTATACTTAAAAGATTTATATAAGCTAATTAATGAGTTAGCTGGTATTCCTCATGGTAAAAATGTTAGATATTGGAAAATGGATTACAGAAAAGGTGGTACATTACGTTTAGTAAATCCAATGGATTCAGAACTTGATTCTATGACATTGGAAGAAGCCACTGGTTATAAAGAAGATGAACTATTCCCTCTAATGGATATTTTTATTGAAGAACCTTATTTAGATTTACATTTCCTAAAAATATTGAAAGAGAAGAACATTTTGAAGTCAGTTGAACTAAATTTAGAACTGATTGATAACTTAAGAGAAAATATATCAAGATTAGTCGACGATAATACTAAACCAATGCTACATGATATGAAAACTCACTCATTAATATTCATTAAGAAATTTTCAGCATCCACTCAAACTTTAGTTGGATATGGTCATTTAGTGATTCCAAAAGATTCCCAAGTGAAAGAACTAGTAAAAACCGTTTCAGAAATATCAGGTATAAACACTGATTCAATTCAATTTTTAGAAGAAATAAGTCCAAATTGTGTGCAATTGACTAAGTTAGGAAGTTCAGTGTATGAAGCTGAATTAATAAGCGGTGATATCTTGACGTTCCAAGATCAAACTGTTGTTGATTCTCAAAGATTCCCTGTTTATGAGAACACTGCACAGTTTTACAACTATCTTCGTTACAGAGTAAAATTGGTTTTTACTAAAGCTGAAATGTCAACGGAAGAATATGTTGTAAATACTTCAGATTCGAAACAATTTGAAGTTTGGGTACCTGTTAATATTAGCTACGATGATTTAGCAAAGATTGTCTCAAGATCTATTAATGTTGGACCAGAGTATTTAAAATTGTTTGCCATTTATCCAAATGAAAAGTACAATTTAAAATCAAATTGTATCCTTAAGGATTATTTGATTAGAGATTATAACTGTTCTTTAATTCCAACATTTGAATATGAAGTACTATCGATGTCTTTGAAAAGTTTGGAAAGTCTAAGGTCTATCAAATTATATTGGTTAACTGACACTTACATTCATTTTCAAGTATTCAATTTTAAGATTCCGAATAACTTTACAGTTAGTGAATTTAAAGATAGGATTCAATCAAAACTTGGTTTATCTGATGAAGATAAGGAGAATATATTGCTCTGGACAAATAATAACTTTAAATTTACCAATGTCTTATTTGATGATAATTCATTTGATGATATTGGAAGAAATACACTATTATTTGCCAGAGTTCTTCCTGAGGAATTAAAACTCCTTCACCATTTGGATAATATGGAAAAAGTTGATGAATCAGACTCATTCACTTTAAATAATGAAGATACTACTTTACAAAAAAGTGTCAAAAAACAAAATGATCACTTAGTGGTTGTTATGCAATGTTTTAAAGGGATTGAAAACAGACATGGTATATCCTTTTTATTTGACTTAAGACCAGAGGAAAATCTATTTAATGCAAAAGTTAGATTACATAAAAAATTTGGTTTAGGTGAAAAAGAATTTAATAAAATTAAATTAAATTTGTTGGTAAGAACTTACACCGGTAAAGTTTTGAAATCATTACAAGATTTGACAATTGAAGAAGAACAAAAAGTAATTTTATACAATATCATGGGTCACCTAGATATAATATATATGGATCATCCAGATAGATTAAAATCAAAATCATCTCAAGATAGACCTATGACTATTAAATAATATTATTATTTCAATTTTGAAATATTTGCATTAATATTATTATTTAATTTTGCTTATTTAGAAATTTTTTATATCGATAATAAATTAATAAATAAATAATTATAACCTGTATGAAACAATAATAATAATTAAATTTAATTTAATTTATGAACCTATTTTATTTTTTATTTATCTTTTTTAGACTTGTACCATTTTCTATTTAATGAGTATCTATATGTTTTATTTAAATTCTATATCTTAATCAGAGAAAATACCCCAGTATTTTTCAACACCATAATCCCCATCAGACTTCCATAAGTCATTGTAGGCAGTGAACAAAATAACGTCGTTACCACAATATTCCTTGATGGAAGCAATGGCGGCTTGTTGGTTAGCCTTGGATGGGATGGCAGCACCGTAGGTGTCACCTTGAGATGGCCAACCAGATTCGACAATGAAAACATCCTTTTCACCACCACAAGTATTCCAAACTCTTTGAATTTGTTCTAAAACCCATGGACCGGCATCAGCAGCAGCAGTGTAGTAATCAAAATAAGCATGAGCGTTAACAGCAATATAATCAGAGTAGTCGCATAAACCTGGATTGTTAATAACGGCAGTAAAAGTATCAACGGAAACAACTGGACCAGTGTAACCTGCAGCAGTCAAAGCAGTTCTACCGGTGGAAACATAAGAAGAAATTTGAGAGACAGTAGCGTCGCCACTGTTAACTAATTCATTACCAATGGAGATGGTGTAAATATCATCCCAAGAACCGTAAGAAGAAACAGCATTAGCAATAGTTTCGACACCAGCTTCGATTTGATCCATGTAGTAGATACCTAAAAATAAGGTTTGGTTAGAAGCTTTAGCTTGTAATGCATATTCAACTTGACTACAGTCGACGCCGTATAATCTAATAATTGGGAAATCTATCAAAGCAGCTAAATCGGAAGCAACTTCAGATTGACTCTTACAGGAACCATTACTAGAGTATGGAGAGTAAGTAATACCTTTAGCACCAGCTGGTAAACTAGCAGAAGAAGATGAGGAAGAAGAAGAAGCTACAGTAGATGAAGTCTTTGAAGCAGCGGTGGTAACAGTTTGCAAAGTGGTAGCAACGGTTGTGACATCTCTCTTTTCAGCCACAGCAACAACAGTAGTAGAAGAAACAGTCACACTATCAGTAGAGACTTTTTCATGTTTGTGATGATGGGCTGGTGCAGCAGAAACTAAAGCAACTGAAACAGCAGTATTTATTATTTTACTTAAACGCATTGTTGAGTATTTTTATATATGATGTTAATGTGTATGGGATTGGTTTTATAGACGTATACAATGGTAAGAGTATAAAAATAATAGTGATAAGCAAAAAAAGACAAAAAGACAAAAAATTAAAAATGCAATGATACAATTTCACCTCATTTATATATTAATTGATTTCTTAAATTTCATTTGATTTGAATTGATTACATGACGTATGATACATTAAAGAAAAATAACAGAGAGGGAAGAACCATTTATTTACATTGCGTTTCTTGGCACATGGATTCTGCTTTTTTTCACTTGATTTGTTAAGAGATTATATCTCAACAAGTGTAAAAAATAATTATTTCGTTATTTCATTAGTCTTATTTTTATTATATTACTGTAATTATTATCAATTCAATTTTTGACAACAAACAATAATTTCGTATACTTTAACTACAATAAGTTTTGAAACATTTTTATTTCAATGTATAAAACAATGCTGTTATAGTCCAATAACTGCTAGAGCCAGACTGTCAAACCTCAACTGGCCGAGCCAAACTTTCTCGAAATGCGAATTTTTGAAATAAAAATGATATCTTTTAAAAGTGTTTCTGTGGGTATTTCTCTGTAAATGAATAAAAAGAAATTTAGAATGGAGGCGGAGTCGTGTTCAGATTCCTCAGATACCAACGTGGAAGCACATACTTTTTACAGAAAAAAGAAACGAAAAAAGAAACGTTTCCGTACACTTTCTCCCGTTTAAGCCAAGAAATATTGCAACTTCAACATCTATACCAGATTGAGTAAAAGAGTTCGAGGCAGCTTGTTTGTGCAACATGAAGATGATGAGTAAATAGATCTTGAGCTTGCTTTTAGATGAGCTTCATATTTCGTGTACGTTGTGAAAGTACTTGTTTTGTTCAACGTTCAAGTTTTCCAATACTTTTTTACTTCTTTCAGTAATTTAAAATCAAAATCAAATCAAAACTGCGTAGAACATGTTGGCTAAGAAAAGTAAGTGAACGTTGCGGTTGAAAATTGGGTTCATCTGCAATTGCTTTTTACTATCAATTCGTTTTCAATCACATCTCTTGGAAGATTTCTCGCCAGGCTTTTTCCATTTATAAAAAGAAAAGGTTTCTTTTGATCATAAGTTGAGGTTTAAACTTTTCATTGAAATAGTCATGACATTTTTCAAATATATATTAAGACAAGTTTTATTTGAATTGTATAGGGCTTGCAAGCTAAACATAGTTTAATCCAGTCACCATCCGCTATTTTTGTCGGTTATATAAAATTACTTTTTATATTTTCGGAGTGACTTTTTAATTTGTCTTGATATATTTTAAACTATGACTTAATATCAACATGACACAAATAATTTAACTTCAATTAAAAAAATATTTGAATCTTGTATAGTCTTCAACAGTAATTTTACATTTTGTTTTTTATACCTCGAATTGATTGAAAAAAATTTAATACTAGGATTAAAATAACAAAATTAGATAACTAAACAAAAATTTTTTGATTAATTTCTTATTAAAAACTATATACTTTTTCTAAACAAGACTTATTTCATAATTGCTTATAATTACATACTATTGTATTTCTATTAAAAATCTTTCCTCAGGAAAAATATCTTTGAATTGTTTCCATGACATCTGCAGGGTATTTATTGAAAATAGCCATGGCTTCATTTTGTGGTAATGATCCTAATATAGTCTTAATACTATTGACAATATCGGTAGCAGAAGAGTCAACAATGGATTTATTATGCAATGCTTGAACAACTAAATCAACAATTGTAGGGAGTTTGGATGGATCTGTAACAATTGGTGAATGAGAAGTAATTAGTTGACTTAAAAAGCCATAGTTAAATGCAGCAGCTTCTTGATCAGCTAAAGTTGGCAATGTCTTCAACCAATTCTCAATACAGGTATCCATACTAGGAATATTACTACTGTATGCTGTTAATATTTTAGCGATTGATGCACTGGCATTTTCGGTAGCAGTTTCATTTTCTTCTGATTTAGCATCTGGAATAGAAGCAATTTGAAACAAAGTTTCTAGTGAAGGAATGCAGACATCAGCATAAACAGATGGCGAGTATTGTGCACAAATACCAATGACATATGAACTAGCTTGACGTAAGGATGGGTCTTGAGATACTAATAAAGATGTAACTGTAGTGATAAAACCATCTTTGAAAGCTGAACTGTTATCGCCAGAATATTGAATCATATCAGCAATGGCAGTTAAAGCAAATATTTGAATAAATGGTTCACCATCTTGTAAATATGAAGAAATAACTGGCCATAAGGTTTGGAAATTGTTTAAATATTTACCTTGAGTCATCTTAAAAATAGCGGCAAGAGATTTATTTATGTCGTCCAATAAACTTTCATCAGTGAATTCATCGTAATCATCATCTTCACCTTCATTATATTCATCGTCTTCATTGTATCTTTCCTTCAAACGTTCAAATACACCAGATAAGTTACCAGAAACACCCTTAGTATATTCTAACAATTGTGTTTCATCTAAACAGTTAGTGCCCATAATAGCAATACCATCTACTAAAGCAGAATGGTAAATTTGAGTAATTTCAGGCATTGGTTCGGATAAGATACCACTGATCAATTTATTAGCAGCAGCATTCCATAATTGAATGACTTCATCATTCTCGTTACCAACAGCTGAAATTAAGCAAGAAAGTAAAACCGGAATTAAGTTAGCACCAGTAGCACGAACACCATCGTGTAAGTAAAAATCGATGGATGGAATAGCAATTTCAGTTAGAATTTCTTTAACATATGGGGCAAATAAATTCTTTAACATAGTACTATAAACTTGAATTAATTCCATAGCAGTTACTTTGTCATCTAGAACAGAAGTATGAATGGCAATATGTTTACCTTGAACTTGTACAACTTCCCATTCAGAATATTGAATGAAATTTTCTGCTTCTTCCTCATCGATTAAACTGACATCTTGAGTAGCTTTAGCAGTTTCTAATAAAGATGGTAAAACTACTGGCAGTAAAGGTAAGAAATCTTCTTTCAAAATTCTACAGATTCTACTCCAACCATGTTCTAGATAAGATTTAAGTGGATCATCATCTTGAATACCTTCATTTTGATAAGATATCAATAAATTGATTAATTCTTGGGAGTGTTCAGAGAACTTTTCTTTACCAACAGCTAATGTAATTAAAGTTGAACACTCAATACATTTACCTTTTAATACTCTAGATGAATCATCTGTAGGAGTTTTTAAAACTTTTAATAGCAAAGGCATCAAAGTATCATAATATTTAATGAACTTTTTGGCGGATGTTTCTGCGATAAATGCAATGGTAGTTAAAGCCTGTTCTTGAACATAAGATTTATCATTTTGTAATAAGTTTAATAAATTGGTTAATAAACTATCTAAATATGGTTCTAAAATTGATTGACTAGCGTGTTCTGAGAAATTAACCAACGCAGCAGCAGCATGTGTTTGAACTCTATTAATAGAATTATTAGTTAATTTGGAAATCAATGGTGGTAATACTTTATCATGGGAAGTTCTTTGGATTAAAGGAGCAAAATCGGTAGATATTTGACCTAAAGCATTACAACAACCATATTGGACTCTCGGATGTGGATCGTCGATTAATGGAATAATCATAGATAAAATTTTTGGGATTTCAGATATTAATACATCACGACAACCTTCAGCGGCAGATGATAAGGCCATCAAAGTTGCAAATCTTTCTCTCCATTCAGAAGAAGTGATCATTTGTTGTAAGAATTGGAATAAAGTTGGGGCTAAATATTTACCACCTAATTTCAAAGCAACACGATCTAAAGCTTGACGAGCATGATCGTAGGTAACTTCTTCTTCTTCATCGTCTGCATCATCAGAGTTTTGCCACTCAGATGCCTCATCATCATCAATAGAAACTTCAGTCATCATAATTAAAGTGTTAGTGACAACAGATTGTCCATAATTAGCGTTAGATTTACACATTTGTGGAGCATGTTCACTGAAGACTGTTAGTAATTCTAAAGCAGTTGTTCGTGCTGGTGTTTCCAAATCTTTATTTTTAATAACCATATCACAGAATTGTATAATTTGATCAAACATATTTTTGAATAACTTTGGAGCTAATTCAACTAATTCAACTAAAGATTCAAATACGGAAGCTAATGCATCGTCTTTATTATCGTCTAAGAATTTTGGTAAACTGTTCATTAAACTTGGTAAAAGAATACCTAATTTAGACCAATGACTTTTTGGTAATTGTTTAAAATAACCAACGAAGGCAGTGACAGCTGCAATTTTAACATCATCATTTACATCGGTGAAACCAGCTTCAAAAATACTTAAAATACTGTTCACATCAACAGCATTGATTAAATGCGGTACTGAAGTTAAAATCCTAAAACTTGATTCTCTATAATTTGGATTTGGATTCTTGATAGCTTCCATTAAAGTTTGTAACAATTCTGGCCAATCATCCATATCTTCAGCAGCACATTCTGCTAATGCATCCGATAATTTATGTCTAATATTATTTGGTCTTTCATTAACAAAACCTTTTAATAAAGTTATACGAACTTGTTGTAAAGCTGATGGAGAAATGTGTGTAATATTCTTAGCGATGATGATAGTCTTTGAAGATGGTGGAGCTCTTAATGCTAATTTTCTAAATAAAACTGCAGATAAAGCAGAAAAAGTTGGATCTTGAGAATATGCAGCTTGTTCTGATAAAAACACTAAAAGGGCTTCGATATTATTTGGAGTGATCCATTCTTGGTTTAAACTTCTTTCTGCAGCAGAACGAATCTCATTGTTTGGAGAAGCAAATCCAGTTAAAATATTAATTAGAGTATTATTCACTTCATCAGATAGTGCAGACATGATTGAATTATTTTTTTAATTATTAATTCCCAATATTGTTTAAAAGAAAACGACAGCAAGTATTGGAAATAATATACAATAATAAATAATTCTTTTTTTCTTGTACCAAAAGTTTTCTTTAATAAATAATGAATAATAAAAAATTTTCTTATTATACCGTTTTTAATTTTTGGATTTTAATTTTCTTATCTTTCTAGTTTTTTTCATAAATTGAAATTAAATAAAACAAAATTGAAGAATTAAATTAAAGAATTAAATTGAACTAATATTGAAATATTTCATATATGAAACATATGGATTAAACAATAAATCCAATTAATTATTTTAACAATAAATATTAAAAATAAATATTATTTGCAATCTTGTATATCAGTTACATTGCTTTTTGGAACTTTTGACGATTGATGAAAAAAAATTTTATTGGCTGGGTCACGTGGTTTTTTATAAATTTAAAGATGAGATGAGATGAGATGAAGTTGGTGAACCATCTTTCAATTGATTAACTCAATTGATGTTATTTAATGTATTTATTACTTTTGGGTTGATTGGAGACAGTTACAAAATAAAAGGTTTTTTATTTTTTCATGTCTTTAAATTCCATTTAAATCGGATCTTTACGAAGATATTAAGAAACAATACAATATTTTTATTATTATTATTATTTTTATTATGGTGTTAATTGTGATTATAAATTATTATACAGGCAAGTCACTTACATTGTTTACATATTGACTTTGTAATTTTATATAAATCTTGTCGTTCTTCTCTTTTATTCTAATTAAAATTTTAAAACACTTTTTTTGTTGTTAATTTGTGAAACTATTCTTTATTGTTATTTATTTTATTTTTTTTACAATACTTCTTTTTAACGACGACCACGGTTTGGACGTAAGTGTTCCTTGACAATTTTAATTTCTTTGTTCAATTTAGAGGCAACCTCTTCTAATTTAGTGATTTCATCACTCTTGTTAATAACAACTAAAGTCTTATCTTCGTTAATAGCAGCTTCAATACCAAATTCTTCAATAACTTGTTGTAAAGTTTCAGCAACCTTTTCTGGAGTTAAATCAAATAATTTAGATAATCTTTCAATAGAAATTTCATTATAAAATCTCTTGTTAGTGAAAAAGTAGGTCTTTAAAGATTCAACTTGAACTCTAGCAGCTAATGATTCTAAAACTTGTTCAGAGTTTGGTAATAACTTCCAAGCTTTGATATCTTTTAAGTAGTCAAAAGATTCTTTCCAAGAACCTCTTTGCATAGCTTTAGCAGCATTTAAAACAAAGTCTCTAGAGGTTTCTGGTGGGCCTTGTAATGGAGATTTGTCGAAATGTTCTAAAGATCTACGAATAGATTTTTGAGAATATGGAATCTTCTTAATCTTAATACCAGAATAGAATGCTGTCATTTGTGGGATTTCAATTAATAAAGAACAAGTCATGAATACAACATCTATCAAATCAATGTTAATATGTTCATGAAATGGTAAACATAATTTTTCACGGTCATCAGCAGAGTTAGAATTGTTAGAAGAGGAAATTCTTTGTAAAGATTGTTGACCTAAAATTTCTCTTAAATGAGAAGCAGCTAATAAGTCATTTAAGATTTGATGACATTCTTCAACAGACCAATTTTTGAATGCAGATAAACCTAACTGTACGACAACTCTGTTAAATAAAATTTGTAATGATGGGTCGGATTTATTGATGAAAGATTGAATTTTAGATTCCAATAACATTTCTTTAGCAGAAGAGAATTCTTCATTTAATGCAATGTAATAAACTTGGTATAAGACACCACGCTTGGATAAAGAAGCGTTAGTACCTTCTTGTTTAGTTAAACTTGTAGATAAAGCATTTATTAAAGCAGATAAGTATGCATTGTTAGCTTCACCATCGAATTTGACGAAATTAGATTCATAAGTGTTTGGAATATAATCCCAAGCTTTAGCTTCCATGACAGCGATTAATTCATTAGATTTGTAGTAAATATGATCCAATCTTCTAACAAAGACTCTAGCTAAGTAAGTTTCTTTTTCTTCGTCTGATTTCATTGTTAAAGTTTTTTCGAAATAAACTTGAGCCTTTAAGATTAAATTATAAACATCTTGTTCATCTTTCAAACGTAATAAGTAATCACTTGAGTGTGGGTCAGTGTTTAATAAAAATTTAGTGAATTCATCGTCTAATCTTTCGATGAAAGAGAATAGAGAACCCAAGATTAAGACAACACCTTCGGAATTAGCTTCTGGTTCATTTTCGATAGTATCATTTACTTTAGTGAATTCGGTAACAACATATTTATTTAAATTTTCATCTAAAATGTTTAATAAAGATTCGATATCATTGAAAGATTTTTTCCAGCTTTCGATTGGTTGATAGGAGAAATTGGTAGAAGCATCAAATCTTAATGGGATTAAAGTCAAATAAGCGATAATTTTTTGATAAGTTGTGGAAGTGATTGTCAATAAATGTTCCATGGATTCGATCAATTGAGTTTGATCGACGTTTTTCTTACCTCTAGATTCCAAAATGATTTGTAAAGATGGGAAGAAACCAGCTTCTGTGGAACCAGAAACGATAGAAGATAAAGCACCTGGTTTCTTTGCGTTGATAATGAAGTTGTCTAACTCTGGTGTATTCAAGTTTGAGGCAGCTTCAGCATCTTGGTCCAATTCATTTTCGAAAGAATCTGGGTCTTCTCTGTACTTGGCCAATAAATCTTCGATTTCTCTTGAAGATTTTTTAACTCTTTGCTTTATTGTGTTGAAAGCCTTTGCTGTGATTTTACTTTCGAAATCAGAAGATTCAACGTTATTAACGGCATCCAAAATCTGAGCAATGATCTTAACATAAATGTTTGGTAAACCAAAATTTTGTTGTTTGGCTCTTAAAATCAATTTTTGTACGTTATCGAACTCGACTAAAATATTTGACCAGTCGTTTGTCAACTCGGCGACATCAACTTTGCTTGAGGATGCCTTCAATTCGTCCAATAACTTTTCTCTAGCAGACTTAACGACTTTCTTACCATTGAATTCATCGTCATCAGAGGAGAAATCGTCATCCGAGGACAAGCCACCATTCTTTCTCTTCAAAAACTTATTAGCAGGACCTTTTCTAAACTCTTGTTTCTTGAACCAGTCTGGACCATAAGGTTTTGCATCTGAATCGTCAGAATCAAAATCACTTACATCGTCATCATCTTCATCATCATTGAAAAAATCAGAATCAGATTTGTTACCGTTGTCGGATAACTCTTCACTGGAAGAACCTAATAGGGACTCTTCAGAAGAAGACAATAAGTCTTCTTCAGATGAGGAACTACCACTGTCGTAATCGTAAGAAGTAGCAAAAAAACGAGACATCACAATAATTTATTTTTAATTCTATTCTATTGGTAAATGTACAACTTCGGTGAACTAATATCTCAATTTCTCAACGTCCTATGAATAAATGAATAAACAAATTCAAAGCAATAAAACAATACAATTGAAATAATTAATCAATGCTCAATATATAACAATGTATAACACCAATGTATAACACCAATGTATAACACCAAACTAATAACATCTATTCATCTATTCTATCTATTCATCTGTTCATCTACCATTGCTTTCATCTATCACATTATCACTTCGCAAACTTCAAAAATTTGAAGGCATCAATTTTCCGCGACGGCGGCGGTGGAAAAAAAATTTTCTTTTTTGCTTTGTGGATGTGTCACATTTTACGAGCTGGTGCGGTTGGGTGAAAGGAGGGTAAATGCAGAGGAGGGTAACGGTGGTGTGTGGCACAGGAAATGGTAATGGGAACCACTTGCTGGAAGTGTCTTTATATTAACATATTTTTTGTCATTATATCTATATACTACACTACACTACAAAGCACTACAAAGCACTACAAAGCACTACATCAGCTTAGGCTTAGGCTTAGGCTTAGCTTAGCGTAGCTAAGCTAAGCATCTACTCTTCCATGTTCTTCTTGTTCTTGAACACTTCCCTCACATTATAATGTTTCTTTCTCATCTCTTCAAAACGCTTGTGTTTGGCTGCTTTCGTAGCCTCTTCGTCCATCTCATCGTCTATCCCTTCGTCAACTTCAATCCTCTCGTCGTCATTGCTAGGCTCGGCTTTATATTCAGGTTCCCCTAAACTGAACTCATCAAGTTCATTCAACTTGTCGCCTTCTTCGTCGTCAGGTTTATAATATTCACCAGTAGGATCCACGGCCCCTTGATACGGCGTCTTTGGCTCATCAACGTGAATATTTTGGTATTGTAACTTTTTAATTTCATTCTCTTCCAAATTTTTTTTATTCCATTGCAAATTATTTGCACCGTCTTCATCTCCATCTTCAATCTCAGTTTCAATCAATGTTGGGACATCGTGTTCATGTTTCAATGAAAGTGAATCCTTTGGAATAAATGAATGCATCGGATTGGATTCCTCATTCAAAATCTTCTCCTTAGCGGCAATCTCATTGTACATCTCGGAAGTCTGACCTTTTGTCAATTTGGCATTCAATTGTGTATTCTTAAACACTTGTTTTCTGAATTCAGCAACATTTTCAGATTCATCAATAACTGGAATATCCTCTTGTGGCAAAGGATTCTTCAAAATACCTACCATTTTTTCTCTCTCTTTATTTTTTATTCTTAGTGGTTTATCAATCTTTTTCAATGTGTTCAAACTAATCAAAGAACAAACTGACTATTCAATCAACGTTATCACACTCTCACTTTTATACAAATTGTACATTTTAAGTGTTATCTTCCACTTTTTTCCTTTGAAAAATCCCTTTTTTTAACATTTAAACAGCACAATCTCGGATAAAAACATGCTGTGAAGGACAAGTTTATACAGGAAACTATGATATTTTAAGTAGTTATAAGTGTGTATTTCTGTTCAATTCAATGAATATATATATAAAATAATGTTGTATAAGAAGACTATATATTATATTTATATATATTGTTTTTGTTTAATAAATTTTCTTTTTGCTGTCAATTGAAATTTCACCAGCACCAGTATTTGTAACTAATAGTAATGCACCGATGATACTTAAATTTTGAAAGAATTCATATTTTAAGAAATCTCTTTGAGTTGCATCATGGAACCAATAATTGTTGACAGTGATGTTGTACAATGCTAGAATGAACACTAACATAATCGAGGAAACTTTCGTCTTGTACCCAATTGCAAAACATGTAGTGAAAATTATTGTAAATATAACTGTTAACCAGCTCTTACTGAATGTAAAGCCAATAAACATCATTACAATTAGCATTCTACCGGCTAGTAATAAATAACCTTTATGTTTTTCATTTTTATTGTTTAATTCAGGTAACATTTGGAATGTGACTTTGTTGTTGACAATCGAATCACTGAAATTGATCAATAATGAACCAATCACACTGAAATTTCTTAAAATAAATGAGGAACCTGTGGAAAATCCATAGACTAATGATTGCAACGTAATTGATGCACATAAAACACCGGTTGCATAAATTGAATGTTTCCTTAGTAATAATAAAGAAGACGCACCAAACATCGACAAACTAACAATCAATAAAAATAAAACAACAAAAAAATATGGATAATGTTTCCATTGATTTAAATAAAACACTTGATCTTTCCATTGAGTCCATATTCTGAATGAATCTTCATAAAAAGTTGCTACAATTAAGAATTGTGCAATGTTTGGGATATGTGGCTTAATTTTTAAGAAAAATGGTGATTCTGATAATCCTTCTAATGGTTTCAGCCATTTACCGATCAATTGATCAATTGATTGAAAATCAAATTTTGTTGAATTAAAATTTTTTTTGGAATATTTATTACTGTTTTGATAACCGACATTATTTAAGTTATTATTATATTGTAAATTGTTAGGATTCGTATCAGGAAATCCATTATTATTCTGATTACCTCTAAATGACATTATCGAAGAAAAAAAAAATTTATTGCTCTGTTAATTAAAAAGGGTCCTAATCAAATCAATTTTCTTTAATCGATTTCTCTTGTCTACTGTAAAAATGATCTAACCTCTGCCAAACAACCAAAAAAAAGATTATAAAATGTTTTCAATGACCAATATTCAAATATCCAAAATATCAATCACAAATATACAATTATATCCTTTTATCTCTAAAATTAAAATGAACAATTGTTGTTTTTTCACTTATGAGTTGTTCGAAAACAATATATTTCTCTTTTTTTCTTATTTTTTTTTTTTTTTTTTTTTTGAAACAACAACGTAAAAAAGAACGAATTTTTGAAATTTTACAACTGTTGTTACTCGTAAAAGCAATCATTTAATGAAATAATTTATGTTAATTTATGTTAATTATTTATATAAATAATAATTTGATGTATTTATAGATTCGATTTAAGTTTATTGATTTCCCATTATATACTTAATTAGGAAATAATTTGAACTATTAATTGATTTTGTTATTAATAATATTATTTATATTTATATCTAGCCAATTGTTATTAAAAAAAATTTTGTTTATGTTAATATATATGATGCATTGACTTTTTTCCTTCTAGTCTTGATAATATCGTCTAATTTATATTCAATTGCACAACGGGTTTTAATCAATGGTAATACCGGCCATGTATTGCTCTCACCCCCTTGTAACCAATAATTAATGTTATCTAATTGTCCTTCCACAATTCTGGTTACTGTTAAATTTGTCATTTTGGGTACAATTGTAATTTCAATCGCACTTCTAGGAGTCTTATCGTCGATTATAAATCTTTTGATCCAGGAACAAAGTAATCCTAAATTATCTAAAACTTCCATACGATGTCTAAATTCCATGGTGATAATATTTTTCAATTTTCTCTCTAAATGGTATTTAAATTTGAATGCTAATGGTTCCATTTCAGTATAATCCAATTGTGATAGTATCATTGCATTAGGTGTATCTGGATAATGTTTATAATAATAATACTTAGAGGTTTTGATTTCATGTTTTAAATCATTCACAACAAATGGTGCTAGGTATGGTCTCGCTAATGAAACAATAAAATTATTTACATTGAAAAGTTCAGTTAATCTGGTATATGGACTGTATGAATCACTGATATTCGCATTCTCTGGCGCTAAGAATTTAGTCTTAATATTCTTCTCACCATTTAAAAACGGTATAACTTCATTATCTAAATTTTTACAAAGTAATTTTGTATCTTCTAAAATTACACCAGATCCCATACTACAATAAATAGCAGAACCGATTAACATATTAGGAGTGGTGACATAGTTTAATAAATTTGGACATGATGGATCTGTTGGATGTATAACAATATTAAATACTTTACCAGTCTTTTGATATGCTTCTTCAAATGTCATTTCTTTAACTATGTATTTGTTAACGAATTGAATAAAAAGATAAACATCTTGTGAATAACCATTATGAAGCAAATTTTGAATTAAAGTACCTATATTAACATGCTGCTCAACATTACCATAACCAGAACTTCTTAATAAATCAATATCATACTTAATTATATTTAAAATTGTATCTTCTTGTAATAAATTTAAAAGTTCTTCGTTAGATATACAACCAAATAAACTTGCTACACAAGCACCCATCGAACTTCCAGAGATAATATTTGGCATTAAATTTTGTGATAATAACCCTTTTATTACACCTAAATGAAATAAGCCAAACATCGAACCACCTTTCAAAATCAATGCAGTGGTACCCAATGATAATTTACATCTTTGAAAATATGAAGTTGGAGTTGAGCTTTTGTCTAATAAATCCAAGCCTTGAATGACATGATCTTGATATTGTTCGATTAATAATTTAGTACCCATTAAAGCTTTTGTAAATAATCTTTTGTCTACTATCCCAGCAAAATTTCTTAACATACAAGGTCCAATAGTACAAAATTTTTCCTTCATTGATTCAATATCATTTTTCTCTAAATATTTCGATAATAATGAATATTGTTCTAAAACTGAATTAAAATCATAACGTCTTGAAAAAAAATTTCTTCTCCATAAATTTGAACCAGTAATTTCATCAACAATTGTAGCTTTTTCGCACCAATCACTATATGTACTGGAGATTTCTAAACTTTTAACTGCTTCATGATATTGTAATCTTGATCTTGGCCTGACATAATTAATAAACTTATAACACCAAAATAAAATAATGTCGTTTATGACATTAATCACCAACCAAACCACTGGAGGAATATGATCTAAAATTGAATAAAAAATTGATAAAGTCCAGCTTTTAATCATATCTTTAAAATCCAAACAATTTTTTTTATAAAATTAGTTTACAAAACCCTATTGTTATAATAATATACCTAATATATTTATTTGGTTAGAGTAATATAGATGTCTTTGGTATATTCCCTACTATATATGATCCAATCTTATCGCATCTATTCTAATTTATTCTAATCTATTTTATTGTACTTTTAGGCTTTCTTCGATGTTAATCCTTTCCTTATAATTTGTTTTCATAACTTCAAAAAAAAAATAAAAAAAAAAGTTGAAAATTTAGAAACGACGATGAGATGAATCAATTTGAATGGCGTGGTTTAATGACGGTATATCTTTTTAAGTAAATAGTAATTAGTTTAAAAGCAAATTCGATCTATAAATGAATATTTTATGCTTTTAATAGCTGTTTCTTTATTTTGATAGAATACGAAGAAATATATCTAACTGTTGAAACAAAAACCAAGTTCATTTTCAAAAACATATTTTATTTTAAATGAAATATAGTTTTAATAAAAACATTCATAAATTGTATTTTGAAAACTTGTATAAATTTCGATTTTAAAGCCAATTCCTATTATAAGACTGTTATATAAAAATAAATAACGTTGTTTTAAAAATTGATTGATGTAAGGAAATAATGTATATTTATTGAAAAACCACAAAAACAAAACATATAAAAGGGACGATGTTTTAAGATTAGTGAAATTATCTTCCATGATTAACTTATATAATTTCATCAACTATTATATATACAATAACCTAGGTTTTACATAACCGTAACCCAATAATTGCTATAATACATATATATTAAAAATGAGTTCATGTAATGATTCAAGCAACGCTGTCACTCCAGTTGATAATGTCAACTACGGCATTAAAGCAACAGAAAGTACTGATACTTTAAAACAATTTATTGTTAAACTTCTATTTTATTATTAATAATTTTTACCTCATCTGATTGATAAATAAATATTAGCATATATATAATATTTATTTTATGGTTTGAACATAACATTATTTATTGGGGTATGGAATTAATATTCTTTATAATGAATACTAAAGATACATACATACACATATATATAAGTTTGAGTCACTAGCATATTTATTGTATATATAAATGTTTGTATTCTTATATAGTTTGCATTTTATTTAAATGTAATCAGTTGGTATGATTTTAACTTTGAAAAGAATATTATTTTTTAATTAACAATATAACAAGTAATAATTTTGTTCTAAAAAATCAATTAAAAATATCTTCGGTAAATACTGAGATCATTGATTACATTAGTTAAATAAATCAATATTAAATTTAAAATTAGAACCTAAATATTATTACTGAAAAATGATATCAAAAGCTATATGTGCAAGACATGCTATTTCTGATTGCCTTTTTCTTACCTAGATTACTTTGATTGGTAATTTTATAGTTGATTAATTGAAACTAATTATTATTACATATGTAAATGTGGTAAATTTAATTATGAGACCGCCATTCGATAATGCTTATTGTTACATTTAGATAAATTTTGTATCTTGTAAAATATAATTGTAAAAGATATTAATTAAAATTATTTAAAAAATTATTTATTTATGCCGCCATTGTTTATATATGACCTTAGTTAAATGTTTTTACTTGATAGATAGAACTATAGCCATTCTACAACAATTATTTTAGCTGAAAAGAACGAAATAGGATCAAATAAAACTATTTAATTATAAATTTAGTTACTAAGTTAGAACAGGCTTCAAATCAGCTTCAAATCAGCTTCAAAAAGTTTCCCCTCTAAATAGTAAAATTAATTTTTGAAGTGTGGCATTTTACCATAAGCTTAACATATTTGTTTCAATTGTTAATAATCTAGCTTTATGGTAATTTTGAGTGGCCACCCTCATTATCTATACTGAATTAAAATTAAACATGTATTTTATTTAAGAACTTGTAACAATATATAATATTTATTTGATAAACGAACTTTAAACAAGGTATTATATAATAGCACTCTAATCCATATGAAATTCAAACATACTAAGCAACAATGGCCATAACTGCTAAACCAATGAAGGCAAAGGCAGATGAACCATATGCCTTAACATTGGAACCAGCACCTTCGTATGAAACGGAGGCTGTTGGGGCAGATGAGGAAGCAATAGTAGAGCTTTCACTGTTGGCAGTATCGCTGGTGTTACTTGAATCAGCAGAAGTATCACTACCAGATTGGGTAGATGTTTCTGAATTATTTTGTGATTCAGCTGTGGTTGCATTATTAGTTTCAACTGGAGCAGTCGTAGATGCAACACTTGGGTTACCGTTAGAGTCAGTAGTGGAGTGGTAAGAAACAACACCTGTAGTGGATGATCCATTGGCATCGGTGGTAGTGATAGTAGAAGCAGCTGGAACACTGACTGAGTCGGTGTTAGCGTTGGTGTTGATTGGTGCGGTAGTAGATGCAACACTTGGGTTACCGTTAGAGTCAGTAGTGGAGT